>OW026520.1:126858200-127100700 GCA_932274085.1 Protocalliphora azurea
GCTATATCACTTGTTGAACTAGGTAAGCGCCTCCAAAATAAAAGTTTTTTTCAAACATTATTTAAAAAAAAAAATCTACTGGAATATAGCATCAACTTTAAATACAGAAATTATACATATGGTAAAATTTTTAGTTTATTTTCTCGTAATTCATAAATTATTGATATCTTAAAATATAGAATCATATACTTTTAATGTCCGTTTATTAATTAGGTATTGATAAATGTTAATTTTAAAATGAATAATTTTTAACTAAAAAATTATGTAAATTTTAAGTTTCAAGATGTATAAGTTGTATAAGGCATAAATTGGAGAACATAAATTCATATCCAGGTTCAGAACACTTAAAAAGATATTAATTTGTTGTTTGATCCCATTGAGATTTTATTTTGAATTTTTTGCACTTTTTCAGGATAAAGATAATTTTATGTTTTATATTATTTTTTATAATTTTAGGATAAAGAGGAATATTAGACCTTTCTATTGATATCAATTTTGTTAAAATCAGATAATGCACGTAAAAGTTATTTAATCTTAAACTTTGTTCATTTCTGACAATAAAGGCCGTATTATCCTACTTTAGAGGTTTATAAAACATGAATCGTAAACGATATGAAACTGATTTATAAGCGATAAAATGCACGATGATTAGTTTAATGACCACCTCGAATTAAAAAATCTAAGATATAAAATGTTTTTAAATTGTAATTTTGGGTCGAAATTTTTAGAATTACCTTTTAATGAAATTTGTATATATATTTCCGTACAAAGTTATTTCTAAAATTAATTGTTCGACATTGGATTTTTATTTTAGACTATTTAATAATGTGATTAATGATCACTTAAATTTTTATAATTAGCACTCTTAAAAGTCGCAACAAAACATTTTTATTAGATTTTTCTATCATGCAACGAAAAACTTTCTCTTTTCAACGATTATTAAAAAAAGGATTAATTTTATTAAAAAAAAAAAATTCCAGTAGATTTTTAATTAATTAATTGTCTGTTTTTTTATTTTTTTTTTTTATAATAGTCTATATTAAAAATTAAATTTTTGTTGTTTTTTTTTTCTTTGTATTTCATTCTAAAACACTTTCTGATAGTAACGTGGAAATTGGTGACCATGCGAATTATCAGCAAGGTCTTATATTTTTGCTATAATACAACTTATAATAGAACTTATTAATAATAAAGTTATATGTCAAAATTCATTAATATATATTGCAAATTATAAACTATACTTTGATAAGAACTTTTACATTAATAATGATTAGACGGACTAATGGACACAGGTAAATCGATTTAATAAATTATTTAATACCAAATTAAATACTTGAAGGTGGCTAAATAACATCACTTTGGTACCATAAAACTCCGCATCTTACAATGATGAAAGTTATAATTATAAAAAAAATCTTAGTATATTTTTACCTTTTATTTTGGTTTTTTTTTCAAATGTAACATATAACTTTTATAACATTTTTAAAATGCTGAAAACTTTCTCTTTTCAACGATTATTAAAAAAAAATTATTAAATTAAAATTTTTTTTATTAAAAAAAATTTCGAGTATATTGTCAATTAATTAATTGTCTGCTTTTTTTGTAATAGTCTACACTAGAAATTTAATTTTTGTCGTTTTTTTTTGTTTTTCATTCTAAAACACTTTTTTATAGTGTCGCGGACAAATTTGGTGACCATGCGACTTATCAGCAAAGCCTTATATTTATTTTTTATTTTATTTATTTATTGAGTATAGTAATACAAAGCCTTCAAGGTTAAAATATAAATATGTATTACACAGTAATAATCCTGAGCCTTAGATATAGATAATATAAAACTTAAAAATGATACAACGTAAAGGTGTTTAATTATATTCAAAAAACATATTTAGCTCCCCAACCATAAAAATTAAAATTATATGTATTATTAGTAAAAAAAAAAAAAAAAAGAACAATATAAGTCCAGCAGCAGTAATAAAATGTATAAAGCTAAGTACGCAATAAGTTTAAGACGGAACACATTATTGGACTGAGAAAAAATTCGAAGTTCAAAGGCAAACAATTCCAACAGCGAGCAACCCTAACAACAAATGATCTTTCAAAGCTTAGTTTGAAAATTCTCGGAATAGAAATTTGTGGATTTCTAGAAGAACATAAAAAAATAAATTTATTACACAATTGAGATTGAAAATCATTTTTAATTATATTATAAAACATGACCAAATTACGATATTTTATAAAATTGTTGAAAGAACATCCAATAAACTTATGAACATAAACCGAAATGTGATGCCAACGTTTTATATTATAAACAAATTTTACAATAATGTTTACAATAGATTTCAATCTATTAATAAAGATGACATAACAGCTAGATAACACTTCAAGGAAATATAAGACTTGAGGCATTAAGAGCGCATGCGCTAGTCTTCGCCTAACACGAAAAGGTAGATACATATTTGTTGAGTATATTCTTCTTAATGCCCCCCAAACTTTCCCAGATACGGAATCAATATGACACGTAAAAGAATGATCACTATCAATAATCACCCCTAAGCACTTATGCTGAGAAACAAATTCAATTACAACATTATTTAAATAAAAATTAAAGTTATTAAGGGAGTTATAACGCGAATTAAACAATATTGCCTTAAACTTAGATAGATTAATATTATTAACTATTAAGGGAGTTATTAGATGACCACAGCGAAACACGTCTAAGACAATTATTTACATTCCATTCAAACTCAAGACCAGAAGGAAAGTCACAGGTAAACAACAAAAAAATATCATCAGCACACAAGAATGTCCCACAAGTATCCGAATTGGTATTTATATATAGGTCATTCACATAAAGAATAAAAAAAAAAAAAATGGCCCCAATACAGAACCTTGAGGGACACCAGTATAAAGTTTAAGCAAATTCGATTTTTTTCCTTTAAAGTCGACAAACTGCGACCTTCCAAGCAAATACGACATTATCAATTTACACGCAGTATTTGAAAAATGAAATTGTTCTTTTAGTTTACTGATCACTTTCGGATGACAAATAGTATTAAAAGCTCTAGATAAGTAAAATTAAACACTTCAAGGTGGGTAAATAACATCACTTTGGCACATTTTCAGCATTATTGAAAATTCCATAAAACTGCGCATCCTATAATGATGCAAGTTATAATTATAAACAAATCTTAGTATATTTTTACTTTTTATTTCGGTTTTTTTAAATGTAACATATAACTTTTTTAACATTTTTAAGATGCTGAAAATTTTCTTTTTTCAAAGTTTATTAAAAAAAAAAAAAAAAAACGATTCAATTAAAAATATTTTTTTTATTTCATAAAAAATATAGTTTTTAATTAAAGTACCTAATATTAATAGTTGTTTGCTAAGTAGTTAAAGAACTGAATGTTTTATAATAACATTCTGCTATAGTGAAAAATCACTCGAGATATTACATAACGTTCGCTTTAAGTCTTCTTGATGACTTCTTAAACCAGTTTAAATCTTTCCAATACATCATCAAAATTTTAAGTTATGCAAAAAAGCTGTTGTTGAATGGTTTCCTATAATGTATATATTCCTAATTCTGTTATTGATTTCTTCTTTTTAAATCTTCATAGGAAGTAGAAGAATCAGAATTTTCAATTATATACAAATTTTTATGTTTTGTTCAAATATTGCAAATTTTTGAACATCTTTCAACAATTTTTCCAGTTAAACTGCAATTTTTTATAAATTTTTCTATTAAATTATATACAACGATGTAATATTTTCGTTATTAGTAAAACAATTAATTTTTTTAAAATTAATGAAAACTTTAGAAGAGGAGTTCTCACAAACAACAGCTTCACGACCACCTTGAAACATTTCAACTTGAGATCGACCCAAGTAAATCCAAATCGTTCGATGTTTTCATTTTTCGAATAAAACGAATAATTCAAAATATAAAATAAAAATATAAAATTTTCGTAAGCTTTTAAAAATTTTATTGCAAAAACAATTTAAAAGTTAATATAATTTTATATATATATATATATATATATATATATATATATTTCGCCAACTTGAAGAATCAACGCAAGAGAATTTTCAAAATCAAATTTTATAAAAAATATAGAGTGAAATCGGCTTAAATCAAGCTATATATATATATATATATATATATATATATATTACACACACACACACACACACACACACACACATATATATATATATATATATATATATATATATATATATATATTGTGTACACTTTTAATTGTTGCATTCAGCTCCGACAGCAAATCATTTCTTACAGTTTCTTTTCCAACTAATCTTCCAAATATCTCATTTTCAAACTCTTTACATTTTATTTTGGAGCTGAACCTTAATTAGTTACAGCTGGTTGGTCATGTTCCAGATTTATATATAATATAAGAATATTTAAAACTTTTAAACGTCTTTTATGAACACTATCTATGTTTTAAATGTGTGACTAATTCTTTAGAAAAAGAATTGTTTGCCTAAAAAATATTATAATACCTTCAAACTCAATTAATGTTACCGAATCTTTACTCAATTCTTTTCTTTGGCTACAACAAGAGGCTTCAAGATGTTACATAAGTCGCGTTTAAAAGTTGTATATCACTATCCGATGGTGTGGGTGTAATCAGATAATACATGATTAACGCATATATAGATTTTCAGAAAATTTAATCCCATATTAGGTAAAGATGTCCATTGATGTTAAACATCATGTGTTAGTCTTTCTTGATGTAAAACATAAGACTGCGAACTCAAAGGTTTGCAATGTGATTTCAATGTTTGATATCAAACAAGTTCGAACAAAGAACAAAGGCTTCAATTTTAAGTTTTATTTCTAATTGAGATTAAAATCATTCCGTCCATAAATTTTTTTGAAAGAGCAAATATTAAAAAAAATAGTGTTTTCTAAACTTGAAAGAAAAAATTTTCAAATAATTCTTAAACCTAAAAATAAATTGTCAAGTTAAAGTATTTGCTACATAAATTTCATATTATTCTTAAACTAAAGTCAGAATTTTCTAATTTAGGGAAATATTAAATTTGTTAGGTTTAAAATTTGTAAATGCCTTTTTAACAAATAATTTTAAAAATATAAGATATTTGGTATAATTTTTAAAATAAAAGGAACAATTTGTTATTGATAATACACATAAAACATTTTATAAACTTTTTTTTTGTTTTTGGTTTTTCTCACAATATTTGATTAATGCTGAATAAAGTCTGTAAATTTAAGTAGTTCTGGAACAGAACTATAAATTACCTTCGTTACTTTTACAGCCGCATTTGTATTATATATATTTAAGAATTCAGTTTGAATCAGTTTGATAACTAATACAATTCCCAATTTGTAAATTCTTCTTTTTGTTGGGGAAGTTATTATTTCAAATTTGATAAAATGTTTAATAAGAAATCATCACCAATTTAAGATCATACTTTCGTATTAAAAAATATATATATAATACGAAAATTGAGATTAAAGTATTGTTAGTCTGGCCGCCTTGTATTCCATTTGGAATTAAGAATATGTTGGACATCACTCACACGGATATAATTATAATTTTGTTTACTTTCGACTCCAATACGAATTGATCAATTCGATGAAATCTGTATTAAATTTCAAGACATTTTACAAGTAAATTTGAATTTTTGGTCCTTAAATGAAAATGCTTTAATTTTTGTGTTTAAGTAAATGGTCTTCGCGACCCCCCAAAAATGTTTGTATGAACCCCTTGTGGATCGCGGACCCCCATTTGAGAACTGTTGCTGTAAAACATATTCGATTTTATTTCTAGTAAGTTACTTAACTTGCCATAAATTTTTTTCATTTTTACGCCAGAAAATATGCTTTAAATAAAACATAAAATAAAATAAAATAAAATATTCTAAAGATATGTGAACAATTTTATTGACAAACTTTAGGAAATGATTAGTAACTTTTTGAGTTTTTAATCGTTTAAAAAGATTTAGTTTTATTCTAAACAAAATAACATTAAAAATTTACTTAGGTTAGGTCATGTCAGGTCAAAAAGAAGGGCATTTCAAATATTACGTATATATATTATGTATACTACGGATATATATATATAGTCCGCTGTAAAGGGGGAAGTTCCTCCCGAATTCGTTCATAAGCCCAAAACTCTCCTTAGTATCTCCTAAAGATTTTCAATCTGAAGCCATAAGATATTCCAGATTTGATATATGGTAAAGGTAATATTCCAATGTTTCGTCTCTTCACTTGCTCTTCTTCTTCACATGCTCTGCATATTGAGAAAATCGACATTCCCAAAAAATAACCTCTTATTACACTAGCTATTATAATATGTGTTAGCGTATTTAGTCTCAGAATTTATTTCTCTCAAGATTTGGGTTTCCCCATATCTCGATGGTCATTCTTAACACAGTAGAATTTAGCTAGTTTTCGTTGTGCTTTCTTAAACTTTAGAAATTCTTGGTGTTCTCCAACGTGAGAGTGTTAAAAAATGTTTCTATCTTGGAAAGTTTATATATGTTTTCGTTACTGATGATACTGGGGTGGTGATGCATCACTAGAACCGCTTGACTGAAAATATGTAATAGACATAATCTCTGCCAAAAAAAAAAAAAATAGTGTTTTCTCAAATTGAAAACAAAAATTTCAAATCATTCTTAAACTGAAGTCAGAATTTTCTAATTTAGAGAAATATTAAATTTATTAGGTTTAAATTTTTTTGTGCCTTTTTAATAAATAATTTTAAAAATATAAGATATTTGGTATAATTTTTAAAATAAAAGAAACAATTTGTTATTGATAATATACATAAAACATTTCACAAACTTTTTTTGCTTAATGCTGACTAAAATCTGTAAATCTAACTTAGTAGTTCTGGAATAGAAATATAAATGCTTTTTGTAAAAGTAGGCGTGACCGGCAGTGGTACTATCTATGTGTCAAATTTCATGAAAATCGGTTCAGCCGTTTAGACTTGTCTGATACAGAAACAAATAAACAAACAGTTAAATTACACCTTATTTTTATAGTATACTAGCCGAATGCCTCAGCGTTGCATGGAATCTAAAAGTCTAATAAAAAAAATGTAATAATATATGTAATCACTTCTACTTCTTGTGAAGGATTAGTGGAGGGGCAAGGAGTTTAGAGATTTAGTAGTTAGTTGTTTAAATTTCATTATACATTTCGCCTGGTATTTGCTTTTTACCACTTTTGGACGATTCGGGCTAAGGTTTTCAATAAGATGGTTAGTCTGAGCGATTGAAAAGAATTTAACATAAATAAAAATCTGCATTTTCTGCTTTTGAAATCAATTTGAAAATCTAAAACTTTTTTCGGAATTTCTGAAAATTTAGAAGGTATTTGAGAAATCTAATGTGATGTCCACAAGAAGATCTGCATTCTTTGAATGCAATTGTTCGCAAAGAGTAATTTTGTAGCAGAGTGTTATTTTAAGTACATACATATTTAGGAATTATAGCACTAAAAATAAAAATTTTAACATAAATCTAAATATATTACAATAATGGCATTTTTAACTTTTAGAAATTATGGCCGATGTTCCCAGGATAATAGATTTACCCTCTGTAATAGAACCCCATTTAAAAGGTGGCAAATTAATATCATACGCCAGCCGTTATCTAACCAAAGCCGGCGATAATTATGGCAGTATTATGTTAGCCATAATAGCCAATATACAAAAACCCTCCGGTGATATAGAAGAATTATACCTTGCAGCTAAATTGCCTCCCATAACCAATGATCTATTTTGGCAAATATTTCAACCGGAACGTACATGTTTAACTGAAAATGCTGTTTATAAATATCTAAGTCCTGCCATACGTTCGCTACAATTAGAAGTGGGTATTGGAGTAAATGAATTATTCGAAGGCTTTCCCAAGTATTATGGAAGTCGAATTTCTTTAAAACCAGATGCAAAAAAAGTCGACAGAGATGCTGTACTGGTGCAAGAAAATTTGCAAACATCCGGCTTTAAGGCGGGAAATCGTCATAAACCTTTTGATTTGGTACATACAAAATTGATTTTACGTGAAATGGCCAAATATCATGCATTACCAATAGCTTTGAGATTAAAAAAAACAGAATCGTTTAATAAGTATATAAGACCATATTTTAGAAAATTTAATATGAATACAGGAATAACGCCTGAAGTTAAGGCACAAATGGAAGCGGTAATATATTAAATAGTATTTAAGATTAAAATAGATAAATGAACTTCAAAGTATTTTCAGGAATTATTTCAAGAAGTGGCTAATGCTACCAATAACAATGAAAACTGTGTGGAACGTGTAAAAGAAATGATGCAAGAATATGATACATTCTTAGCAAGAACAGAAAAAGAAGATGATTTATTTACATCTATAGTGCACTGTGATATGTGGATTAATAATATAATGATACAATATGGTAAGACACTTTTTAATTTATTTTTATTTTTAATAAAAATATGTCACTTTCAGATGAAAATAGTCAACCGAGTAAAGTAAAATTTGTTGATTTTCAAATTGCCCAATATGAAAATTGTGTGCACGATATTATATTCTTTCTATTTTCGAGTGTAGAAATTCCTGTTCTAGAATGTCATTTTGATGAATTGTTACAATTATATTATCAGACATTTATCGTATGTTTAAAATCAGTTAATGTTTCCACCAATGAATATTCTTTTGTCGGGTAAGTAAGTGAACTAAATTACATGATTTGATATTGTTTTTATTTGATACTTGATTAGGTTTTGTTGTGTTTTAATTGAAATAGAACATATAAGAAAGAAAATAAACTTGTTTAAATTTAATTTTTTTTCATTTTGCATGTTATTGCAAACTAAGATTATTTGTTTTTTTTTTTTTTCATTTAAAAAATGTATAATTTTATTTCTTTAAAACAATAACAAAATTTAATTTAAATGTGCAAATCTTATCTTTTTTAAATATTTTGCTTTCCTGCGTTTTTTTTTTTTTTTTTTTTTCTTAGATTTATGAAGGAAATACTCAAATGTGCTCCCGCTGAAATTTGTCATGCTCTATTTATGACCAAAATTATATTGGCCGACAATAGTACAATGCCAGATGATTATAAGGACATTAATATGGATGTTTTAAGTCGTAATGTGGGTAAAAAGAATATTACGGAGAAAACTGCCAATATTATACGGATCGCTCAAAAATATAAAATTTTCTATAAAGATTAAGATGTGTAATTAGTGTAATTTAGTCAGAATAGTTTGATTGTTTTAGTGATCTTGTTAAATCAAAAGAAATAATAAATTAATAAATATTATTTTTAAGTTTAAAAAATTATTTAAAATTACAAGAACAATCACGTTTTATTAAATATCCTTAGAGAGCATAAAGGCAATTAGATTTTCGCTGGCACAATTCTCAGTTTTTAGTGGAAAAAATATTGAAATTAATGAAGGTATACAAATAGTACAAATTTCAAGTGCCAAATATATCAGAATAACGGATAAATTTGCGTCCAAATTAATTTATAAAATTTAAAAATTAAAAAAGATTTATTGAAAATATGCATAATTTTGTAACTTAAAAATATTAAAAATTTAATATTTTCCCAAGATAATTAGAAAAAATTTGAGTACAGGGCCATGACAAAACTAAGACTTATAATATAATTTTCCCGAAATTATATATTACATATAGCATTTAAAACTTCAGATAGTAATATGTTTGGTCTTAAAGATTAAAAAATTACATCATTATAGAAATTTTGATATAGGAAAGGAAAATAATTTTAAAAATTTTGAATAAATCTAATTATTTGGAGTATATATAAATAGTTTATATATAGTTTAAAAGCTACGATTTTCAGCTTTTTAATCCATTAAAAAGCTAAAATTGACTTAAAATTTAAAATTTCGGACTTATAATAATCAGAAAAGTTTTAGACATTAGTCATGCAGACCTGTCACACATTCCGATCAGAATGATTTTGATTCTGTACTTGCAATTCCGATAGAATTTGCTTTCGCTTCTTCAGATTTCGATCGATTTTGTCAATTTGCAAAAGTTAATTTTTTCTGGATTCATATGGCAACGTTGCATAAATAAAAAAAACCATATGTTTTAATATAAACAAATTAAAAAACAGAATTGAAAAAAAAACAAATTTCAGGAAATTTTATTTTAAAATTAAAAAAAGTGAAAATATGCCGGGAATATCTATAGTTGCTGTAATAGAATCACTGCTTTCAATCTGCCCACGTTTTTTCCACGCATTACAATTTTTTGTTGGTGGTCCAGATGAATTGAGCCGTTCGATTAATTCTGCCCAATTTGCGTCCACAACAACTCGGTCTCCTTTCACATAGCTCCTGGCTAGGTCCTGGTGATATTCCATAAATTCTACAAATATTTTTTCTTGGGCTGGATTTCTATGCTTCCCTCTTAAATAATAAAAAAGGTTAAAAAATGTTTCAATAAAATATTTAATATTTACATTTTGTTTGAATACTTTTTGTTTTGTGTTTTTTTCATTTTGCTTTGATTTGGTTTAGCATTGCCAGATTGTAAACATTTTATAAACTCAAAATTTTTGTTCAAAGAAAAATGTGGATTTCGAGAAAAAATAATGTGGCAACAAATTTGTTAAAAAGTGGTTTCATTTATGTAAACAAATATGTTTTCATTGTAATTATGAAAATATGTTATTTTTAATCAAATAAAGGTTCATTACTCTAATTTTATGAATATTAAATTAAATTATTAAAACACCATAATTTATAAATACAAAGTAGTTGTAAATACTATTTTTAAGTTTGAAACACTAAAATAAAATAAAATTATGAAACTGAAAGTGGAGTCATTCCGAAAAAATTTGTCTTTTTTGGTTTCGATCGGAATGGTTTTCTGTGACAGGCCTGATAATTTCGAAATTTTCAAATTTTCAAAACTAAAAAAATTACTAAATCTATAAAGAGAAGACCTAAAATTTAAGCAATTAAATAGCACTCTATTGAGACATAAAATTGAAGTTGGAATTGATCTCTATAAAAGGATTAAGGTTGAAGATAGATCATAAAAGGATGTATGGTAGAAGTTAAAATATAATTATATAAAGATTTTTGACTGAGGTCTGCATAATAGACCTCACATAAACTATCAAAAATAGAATTTTATAGGTATTCAGTAATGAATTCAATGATTTATTGATTTGATAAGTATACGTTTCCTCTTCACCACTCGTAAGCTTAAATAATACTTTCAAGCCACTTCTTTACATAGAACTTTACCTTATCAAGAACTTCTTCAAAGCGGTTAGGCGTGAAGGAGAAAATCAAAGAAATATTTTTCATTTGAAAACTATTGACCGACGGAATATTTAAATAATGTTTAACATCCAATAAACTCCCAGTAGAGGGATAATTCGAAAATTTTGTTCGCAAGGTAATCACAAAACCCCTGATTTGGAGCCAAGTATGGAGAGTTTATGCAAAACTACCACAAGATTAGAGTTCGAATATTTTTAAAACTTAATTTTCTTTATTCCTGTTTCGATTCTTCACTTACAATTTTGACAGTTCGAATAACGAGAAAGCAGAGAAAATAAATAAAAATTTAGCGAAAATCGACAAATAATACCAAGGTTTTTGAGTTCCTACTGTCGAACTCTAATATGTGAAACAGATCCAAAACAATACAAACAACTCAGTTTGCCAGCTCTTCAAGTCGATTTATCACTTTATTAAATAAATTGATACTAGATTTCAAATATAGTAAAAACATATCTTTGTCAATCACGACTCTTATTTTCTCGATACGATTGTAGAATACAATCTTTATCCATTGAAATCTGCTTTTGTTCATATTGCTTGCAGCATATGTTTCAATCTCATTTGTTGTCTGGTATTAGAATTCCGTCGGAAACTCATTATTTCAATCAGAATCTTAAAAAAATAACATTTTTAATTGGAATTTTATATTTATGATTAAAATCTGGCAAAAGTAAATCAGCTGACTCAAAAATTAGTGATGTGGTTTTTGTTTGTTCAAATTATCGATAAACAGTCGACGTCGTCTCAAGAATACCACTGAATACAATAGGGTTAACTACTGTATGTAACTTCTTTATTACAGGTGGATCGAAATGCTCTGGTTAAAGATGCGAGGGGGGTACCAATCTGTAATAAAGAATTAATTATAATAACTCCGTTTGGGTTAGAGTAATTATAATTGTGGGGGTTGGGAAACAAAAAGAAAAAATTTTTTTTCAATAAGTTTTTTTTTGGGTAGCTGGTTCTTGAAGCATAAATCCTTACCTTTTGCTTTATAACCAAATAATGAGGCAAATAATTTAGGTTTTTCTTCAGCACAAACAATTCCGTGGCTATATTGATTATCCAGGGATTTTCTTCTTTTTTTTTTTTTTGTTTAAGTTTAAGTTTAAATTTTAGCTTATTAAGTGTAAGTAGAGGGCGGATGAATTGCAATTAATTTAAGATTTATTTTTAAGATGTTCATAAGTCGTATTTTTCGTTGATATCGTATTTTTTTTTCAACGAAAACCGTTTATTGCAGCGAATTTAAATATCGCGTGTTGCCAATGGTGGCGAAATGTTTCTTACGTTATTATTGACGTTAAAATTATAAATTATAATTTAAGTGTCCAAATCCAGTTTGGACAACCACAATAGTGTCGATGTGCTGTTGATGTCGATACAAAGTGATGTTGACTCAAAAACGACATCGACATCGGCGACAACAACTAGAATAAGAGTGAATATCTCGAAAAATAGAACCAATTTTGAAAAAAACAGTGAAAGCTCCAATTCAGCACACTAAATAACGTTTTAGTTGCTCAAGTTCAAAACATTGTACAGTTGTATTATTAAATTAAAAAAAGTGATTTATGTGCATAAAAAATGCTCTCAAAATATGCCCTTAAAATTAAAAAAATATGCCTTTTTTTATTTATTTATTTAATAGCCAATGAAAATTACAATTTCTTACAGGCTAGCATATATATTATTCTTAAAGCTATTTACAATAAAATATTTTCATAATCATTCAATAACAAAAACTTATCATTTAACTAAGTTAAAAATACTCCTCTTAATGCGGATTGGATTTAATGAGAAACCAATATATGGATAGAAACTGTTGAATTGATTGCATATACGTCTCATGGGATCAAAGTTGGCATAATTCGAAAATATTTTATTTTTAAAGGAGTATAATTTCTATTTGGACGATTTGGGATTATGAATTCGATCTTACGAAGCAGGAACTAAGAATTAATTGTACCGTTTACTAAATTAATTAAAAAAAAATATTCATATATTTTCTCCTACTTTCAAGAGTAGGGAGATCAATAAGCTGTAATCGACTTTCATATGATGGTAAATTAATATTAGGATTCCATGGAAGATTACGAAGACAAAATAAGAGAAATTGTTTCTGGACCGATTCAATTTTCTTTATACAAACTTCGTATTGATTATCCCAGACCACGGAAGCATATTCAAGGATTGGTCTTACAAGAGATATGAATAATTGATTGGAAACGAAAGGATCATTAAACGCTCTTCCCCAGCGCTTGAGGAAACCTAGAACTCCCTTTGTCTTATTAACGATTTGGGAAACGTGGGAATTAAAGGATACTTTACAATCAAGCAATACACCCAGATCAAGAAATTCTTCGACTAGATCAAGTTGATATTCATTTATTGTATATCTACAGAATACTGGACTTCTTCTGTAGAACATCATGTGTTTACACTTTTTAAATTCAGATCTATTAGATTCATCATACACCAATCATAAAGATTGTCAAGATCTGATAGGAGTAAGGAACATTGATAGGAATAATTAAAGCTATGGAACAGCTTTACATCATCAGCATACATTAATATTCTAGAATTCTTAATGCAAGCTGGTAAATCGTTTATAAATATTAGGAATAATACGGGGCCGATATGACTATCTTGTGGAACACCAGATAAAACAGGAATGGTTTTTGATGTACATTCTGTGAATAATACACATTGGCATCTATTTTTAAGATATGTGGAAATCCATTTAAGGAAAACAGGAGAAAATCCGAGTTTATCCAATTTGAACAATAGGAGATCGTGATTTACTTTATCGAAAGTTTTACTGAAATCTGTGTATATTGCGTCTGTCTGTAAACCGGAATCAAATGCGGTTGCGAACTCCAAAAGGTTAGTTGTAGCGGAACATCCTTTTCTATATCCATGCTGAAATGGCGAAAGATAACATACAACTTGATGCGAAACTATCTTTTCGAAAAGTTTTGGAATAACACTTAATTTAGCAATAACTCTATAATTGGAAATGTTGGATCTGTTTCCGGATTTAAACAAAGGTATAATATAAGATTTCCTCCAAACTTCAGGAAAGTAAGCACTAAATATTGATATGTTAAATAAGTAGGTTATTGGAGATATAAGAGAATGTAAACATTTTATAAGAACACAAGTTGAAACACCGTCAGGTCCACATTTATCAGAATATTTGAGATTCTTTACAGCTCTCAGTACCATCGATTTATCTAATGTTGGACAGCAAACATATCGCAAATATCTGCATCGTTTGAGGATTCTTTATCTCCAAAATCCATGTTATGTCGCTGTATTTTTGGATACCTCATGGACAGTATAGATCTGAGTTTGTGGTAATATGAGATTCACTGAACAGGGTAGCATACGTTCACTGACATGGGCTAATAAAGAGATAACGTCGCAAATAGTAAAATTTAAAATTTTTCAAAAAGATAGCAATTATAAAATTATTACTCTGTATAATGTGACAACGCGTTTGTACTATTTACATTTATTCACCAAAAGTTTCAACTAGCATTTCAAACGTCTCTTAAATGGGGTAACTACTCCATGAGTTGTCCCATGAAAATAGGTTACTATTATTACGTTTATACGCAAGACTATTGCTCACTCACCGTTTATAGGGCAAAATTTTCATATCGTAATATTTTTAATTGCCTATAATATCCATTGTTGGGCTTTTTACATTATACCAAAACTTTTTACACTATTATTGGGGCGTTTATATGAGAAAACGCTTAATAAGAGTTTAGTGCCTTTAAAAGGGAGATGGATTATTCGTGGTTTTAATTAAATAAAAACCGGTTACAAATTTCTTGAATAATGTAGTTACTTTAATTTGATATTATATTGACGTTCCAATAAAAAACGATCAAGTGCTTCCAAAAAAGACATATTTACAACTTCAAAAGTTGTACTTAGTGCATATTTTGAACTTTTTTAGAAGTTAATAATAATAATTACTTCCTAAAAAACATTTTTATTAAAAAAATTTTATAAACATAGTTTTCGGAGAAGTACTAAAAGAAGAACATCCTACCAATGACAGCCATGGTTAGCTCTGTAACTCTTTTTTAGCACTACACAATATAAATATCATTACTTTCAGCTCTTTTCAGTTTCTTTTTTCCTGGTGTCCAGAATTTAAAATAAAACTTATTCTGATTCTAATATACCATAGGTGGTTCTGATATTATGCATTTGTGCTGATAATTGTAACACAGAAGTTTAACAAGGACCGGTCCAAATATGTGCACAGTTTCTATATAAGGACTTCACCTGCAAATCAATTTAACGTGCGTACATAATGGTGTAGGGTATTACATGGTCGCGCTTGACTTACTACACCTTTTTTATGTTAATTATTCATAAAACGCAATTAAATATAATATAGAAATCATAGCCTGCTGTCCTTTCTCAAATTAAAAATACAAGTAATGAATTTAAAATTAAATAAATAGAAATACTCAACTTATTGTCGTTTGAGTTTTCAAATAAATTTTAAAATCTTCCAAATAATATTGTTATACTACACTTAAGGTAAGAATTAATTAAATTTTAAATACAATGGCTACAAAAATGTTTTTATTGATTTTGCATGCTCAAAGTCTCTATAAGCTGAAAAATTAATTTGTACTTTTGTTTATACGAATAATTTTCAAATCGTTGTATATATTAAAGTAAGTAATAAAATTAAAACCATAAAACTTTGGTACATGAAATTACTACCTTTAACATATATTATTTTGGAAATTATTTATATAATCTTAAAAAATTATTTCTGGTATATAAGGTAACTGAAGCCCAATTAATGATGAGTTTAACAGGCAATTTCGTATCCTTTCACTTTATGCATCCGAATGATCTGTATTTAGTAATATTTGCAATTAGAAATCAGTATGAACGTTATGAAACATTAAAGCTTAAATGTTAATAAACCTGAATATATGACTGTGAGTACATTTTTGAACAAACTAATGTTTTATAA
This sequence comes from Protocalliphora azurea, assembly GCA_932274085.1. NCBI lineage: Eukaryota > Metazoa > Arthropoda > Insecta > Diptera > Calliphoridae > Protocalliphora > Protocalliphora azurea. The sequence goes on from OW026520.1 coordinate 126,874,545, forward strand.
CTTTTATAAATATTTACATTATAAAATGCTTAAAACCATTTTATAGCTATTCTTTAGCAAATATTTCTCTATTCACACTTTATACAATTTCTTTACAATTTTTATCTTAAATCTATATGATAACAAAGGAAATAAACTCTTATTATCTATCTGCTCATATAAACATAAAAGCTAAAATATCAAAACGTATATTATCCCAGCAAAAACTTTTTAGTTTTCGGAAATAACAACTACTTATTAAAGTAGTTTCTTGGTAATGAGGCGTCATTATTATTTGCCTACTCTGTATTACATTAATAAGTACTCAATAGAATAATAGCACAGTAATTCTGCAATCACGTGGATGAGTTGGCTAGAGCGCCGGATTAACAACCAGAAGGTTGATGGTTCAACCCCATTCTGAAGCTGTTAGTTTTTTATAACAAAATGTCTAAAAAGATATTTTAAACTAAATAGAGGTTTTGTCGCTTAGGATGCTATGTGCGAGATGGTGTACTGAGTAAGACGTTAGTCAGTAAAAACGAATGATTAGTGTTTGTCCAAGTTCGAATCTCACTGACGGCAAAATTTTTTTTGTTTTTTTTTTTTTATTTTTGTTTTCGTTTAGGTACATATTTTTGAGTACCCCTAGAGTCAAAAAATAACTACATGAAAAATAACTAGTTATTCAGGCAAAAAATAAGTAGTTTATTTTTGTTTCCAATTATACCTGCTAGCTTACCAGGAAAGCATAGTTTTTGCTGTGATCTTTGTATAATTTCTCTGTTTAAGAGCAATTTGAATAGTTTTCTTAAACATGGGTACTTTGTTTGTAAACTGTGGAATATCACATAAACGCGCTGTTAACTTGTACAGCGTAATGGTTTTATAACAACAATGTGTTTTTAAAATTTCTAGCTGAGCTATAGGTAAAAGTATATCCCTCGATTGATAAATGTTTTATAGACTTTAAGAACAGGCCTACGATCTGGCCATGAGTATTCCAAAAATTGCGGTGTATAGCAAAAGTTGTAAAAGAGAAATTGCTTAATAACTTGATATAATAAACAATTTTATTCAATTGGACTTACATCTTTGCTGGTTATTGTACTAAAATGAAAAATTAATATATAATTAGAAAGTATTAGTGCAGATTTTATTTTGTACATGACTTTTGTAAATTCGAAAAATGTAAATAATAAATATTTTAAGAAATTCTATGATGTGTTAAAGTTTTTTAATTATTTTAAATGAAATTAAGAGTAAAATGAATAATTGATATAGAAACGTAATAAATGTTTATATTAAAGTTACATTTAATGATGCACAGTGGGTATAAATAAATTACAGTTCTTTAGTATGATTGACATAACAAATATTTATTTTCATTTCAATTTAGGTTTCTCTACAAGATCTTTTGACAATTTTTATAGTAAACTTATAAGTGGTTAAAGTGGCCGGTCTTATTCGACCGGTTTTAACCAGTTTTTTTTTAATGTTAATTTTTCGAATATCAAATAAACCGGTTATTTTTGCTTCGAATATTCGATTTTTATTATCTTTAGAAAATTTTCTTAAAAAATTAATTTATTTTCAAAATTTTTTTTAAGTTTATAGATTCATCATAAAGTTTTTAAATTAGAAACATTTTTGACAATATTTGTAGTAGGACAACGGTAGAAGTACCAATAGACTTTAACAATTAATTTTTCTTTGGGTTCCACAATATGAGTTCAATATGGGTTCCACAATATGAGCAGAATATCAAGAACATTTATGTTCTTATCTAACAAGCAGTTCATATGTTAAAAGTGTAAAATTTTATTTGCAAATAATATAAAAAAAACCCTCATGATTAAAATAATAGTCTAGTAATAAGACTTACATGTATACGAAAAAAAACTAAATTAATTAAATCAATGAGTAAACTGAAATATTTTTTTATTAAATCCAAAAAAATAATTACATTATTTTTAGGCATACAACAGATAACCAAGAACTTAAAGCAAAAAACATTAAATCCAAATTTCATTAAGGTCTTTAAAGTTAAGATCTGTACTTTGTCCGGATAACGTTTCAGCGATAAAAGGTATAGATATTTTCAAATTGGAGTCCGAAAACTTTGTATACAACTTGCTAATGCCAAATTTATTTCAAAATCTGATATTTATATGAAATTTGGGCTCTTAAAGTGATTTTCTGGAGTGGATATTATATAGGTGAACTCTGCGTAATTTTGTAGTGCGATTTATAGCTATAAACATTTTAATTGTTGAAAATAAACTCACAAACTAAATTACTTATATTCAATTTATGCGTGTTAAAGTGATATTCTAGAATTGATATTGTATGGGAGATATGGCCGATTTTTGAAAAATTTTTATATTATATATATTGAAATAAAAAATAATCATACCAAATTTTATTTCGATACTAACATTTTTATGGTATTTATACACTTTTAAATAATTTTCTGGAAGGGGCTGATGAAAATCCTGTATAAGGTACGTAAAGTATATTTCTAACAGGGGCTTGGTATGGAAGCTAGTGGTAATTATGCAACCAAACTCTTGAGATATAATGTTGTGTCTAATGCCGATAAAAATCCTATCTATCTCGAATTTCATTTAAATATTTTCATATTCAAAACAATTCTGATCACTTAAGCATATTTCCGGGATATATGAACACATAAACATAATAAAAATTTTACAAAATTTGAACTATAGAAGCTGAAGGGAAAAATGTAGGATTCAGAAATTTTATTGTGATGTTTTTAAAATTAATATAATTTCAGAATAGTTTGTCAAAAAACCTCAAGGATATTTAAGAATAAAGTATTTGAAAGGCTGTTTTGACATTATAACGCAGGAAGGGTTAAATTAAAAACTTTTTTTTTCTAAGTCATATTCTATCATTTTAAATTACATTGTATTGTTGAGCAACTAACTGATTTTTAAAATAATTCATAAGGAAAGTCCTTTTAAAAGGATATGCGAACATGAAATGAAAAACTGAGTACGCAGTCCTATCATAAAATGTCTCTACTTATGGGAGCATAAACTAAATTTAAAGTATATAAAGTATAATTTTATCTAGAAACAAAATATTTGAAAATAATGAGGGAGAAGTGGTTGCAGATGGTCGGAATATCCAGAATTCCAGTGCTTGTGCTGCTTGCATTATTCAAGGATAGCTGGAGTAAATTTGTTACTAAGTAAGATGACCGTATTGATTTCTGCCTCAGATTAATTTATTAAAGGGTGTGCGGTGTCATATATTACACATTTTTGAAACAACAATCTAAGGATTATATGAAGATTTGTGTTGAAAACTTCGAAAAATCTTTAGATTTTAAAAGCTGCAGAAAACCTTAATGCTTTGGGAAATTTCCACTAATCTGTGGGAAAACTTTAGAAATATGAAGCATTTCAAAAATAATTTTTGAAAGTTTTTGAAGGTTCCACTAAATCCATAGAGAAGTTAATTTAACTCTTCCTAAAAAGTAATTAGAAATTTCAAAAATCTTAAAATCTTCTGAACATAAAGGATACTTACTTTATGATTTTTTTACAGAATTTTAAACGACAAAAAAGCATTTTAAAATATTTATAGCATTTAAATATTTTATGCTCTAAAAAAATTTTTTTAAACTTCAGTCTGAAAGATACACATATCCTAAAATTCCATATCAGACACTGAGCTTAATATTAATACATTGTTAAATATGACACCATTTTAAGGATTTTTTAGAACTTACTAAGCCGTAATATAACTAAAAATACCTATAATAAAACCTAAAATATAACTATGCAACACCTAAGTATAACATAGATTAAGACTAAAAAAATATCATAGAAAATCACAAAAAAAAAAAATATATAGTTTCATTACATCGCTTAGGAGTTTTCAGGTTTAGGCTTTAGTACTAATTAGGTCCCTATCTTACCCCAAGGAGTTTTTGTAATTCAAAAGATGCGACACGATTTCCACACAATTTTTGACAGTTCATTTGCCAACAGAAAAAAAAATAATGAAAATTATAGATTAGTGCGCAAAAATTTTTTAAAAAGTCAATTACCAATTATCTCATAAAAATGTGGCGTGATGGAAATATTCTATTTAACTTCATATACTATACCAGCATTTAACTCGCTACTGCGTTAACGGAATTGCGGGACTCCTATAAAGACCACAAATAAACTTGGTAGCTTTATTTACTAAACCAAATAATAATAAAAATAAACTGTATTGCCAAAAAGCGAGAAAAAGGAACATTATAATATTGGTATCTTCAGAAATTTAAAAATTATATTTCCTGCCTCCAGGTTTATACTTAAACAAGGAATGTCCAAGGACTGGAATATTATACCACATGTTTGTGTTGAAAAGAAAAGTATTTAAATTTTGTTCTTACATACCACAGTCTAGAAGATATAAAACGTACCTTTTCTATACGCTTTTACCCCCCCACAAAAAAAATGTAAATTTATAACAAATACATATCCTTAATTTCGTATTTCTAGGATAATTACTACAAAAAATTCAAAAAGTACCATTAGAAAGACGAAAACAAAATCCCCTTTTATGGATTTCCATTTACTTAGGCCAATATACAGTCATAGTTATATATGTTTATACTTTTTTAAATTTTTTGAAAATTTGGAAAAGAAGTCCAATATTTGTGTTGTTATAAAACATTTTTGAAAATTTTCTGTTGCTGTTAAGAAGAAATGTGTAGAATAGATTGTGGTAATTTCTGAAAAAGTCGAGGTATTTATTTCTGATATTAAAATTTCATATAAAAAATCGATTTTTGGTCAAAAATGTTAGCGATCACAAATAAAGGCCCGTTTCTCATTTAAATGCATATTTACAAAGTTATGAGGGTTTAAAGATTTTTTACAAATTTCAATTAAAATTCGATTTTTGGTCAAAAATGTTAGTGATCACAAATAAAGGCCCGTTTCTCATTTAAATGCATATTTACAAAGTTATGAGTGTATAAAGATTTTTTACAAATTTCATATAAAAAATTGATCTTTGGTCAATTTCTCATTTAAATGCATATTTACAAAGTTATGAGGATTTAAAGATTTTTTGAAAGTTTCATATAAAAAATCGATTTTTGGTCAAAAATGTTAGTGATCACAAATAAAGGACCGTTTCTCATTTAAACGCATATTTACAAAGTTATGAGGATTTAAAAATTTTTTACAAATTTCATATAAAAATAGACTTTTGGTCAAGATTTTTTACAAATTTCATATAAAAATAGATTTTTGGTCAAAAATGTTAGCGATCACAAATAAAGGCCCGTTTCTCATTTAAATGCATATTTACAGAGTTATGAGGGTTTGAAGATTTTTTACGGATTTCATATAAAAAATCGATTTTTTGTCAAAAATGTTAGTGATCACAAATAAAGGCCCGTTTATTATTTAAATGCATATTTACAGTTATGAGGGTTTAAAGATTTTTTACAAATTTCATATAAAAAATCGATTTTTGCTCAAAAATGTTAGTGATCACAAATAAAGGCCCGTTTCTCATTTAAACGCATATTTACAAAGTTATGAGGATTTAAAGATGTTTTACAAATTTCATATAAAAAATCGATTTTTGGTCAAAAATGTTAGTGATCACAAATAAAGGCCCGTTTCTCATTTAAACGCATATTTACAAAGTTATGAGGATTTAAAGATTTTTTACAAATTTCATATAAAAATAGACTTTTGGTCAAGATTTTTTACAAATTTCATATAAAAATAGATTTTTGGTCAAAAATGTTAGCGATCACAAATAAAGGCCCGTTGCTCATTTAAATGCATATTTACAAAGTTATGAGGGTTTAAAGATTTTTTACAAATTTCATATAAAAAATCGATTTTTGCTCAAAAATGTTAGTGATCACAAATAAAGGCCCATTTCTCATTTAAACGCATATTTACAAAGTTATGAGGATTTAAAGATTTTTTACAAATTTCATATAAAAATAGATTTTTGGTCAAAAATGTCAGTGATCACAAATAAAGGCCCGTTTCTCATTTAAATGCATATTTACAAAGTTATGAGGATTTAAAGACTTTTTGAAAGTTTCATATAAAAAATCGATTTTTGGTCAAAAATGTTAGCGATCACAAATAAATGCATATTTACAAAGTTATGCGGATTTAGATTTTTTTTAAGTTTCATATAAAAAATCGATTTTTGGTCAAAAATGTTAGTGATCACAAATAAGGGCCCGTTTCTCATTTAAACATATATTTACAAAGTTATGAGTGTTTAAAGATTTTTTACAAATTTCATATAAAAAATCGATTTTTGCTCAAAAATGTTAGTGATCACAAATAAAGGCCCATTTCTCATTTAAACGCATATTTACAAAGTTATGAGGATTTAAAGATTTTTTACAAATTTCATATAAAAATAGATTTTTGGTCAAAAATGTTAGTGATCACAAATAAAGGCCCGTTTCTCATTTAAATGCATATTTACAAAGTTATGAGGGTTTAAAGATTTTTTACAAATTTCACATAAAAAATCGATTTTTGGTCAAAAATGTTAGTGATCGCAAATAAAGGCCCGTTTCTCATTTAAACGCATATTTACAAAGTTATGAGGATTTAACGATTTTTTTTAAGTTTCATATAAAAAATCGATTTTTGGTCAAAAATGTTAGTGATCACAAATAAGGGTTGTTTCTCATTTAAACGCATATTTACAAAGTTATGAGGGTTTAAAGATTTTTTGAAAATTTCACATAAAAAATCGATTGTTGGTCAAAAATGTTAGTGATCACAAATAAAGGCCCGTTTCTCATTTAAACGCATATTTACAAAGTTATGAGGGTATAAAAATTTTTTTAAAAATTTCATATAAAAAATCGATTTTTGGTCAAAAATGTTAGTGATCACAAATAAAGGCCCGTTTCTCATTTAAACGCATATTTACAAAGTTATGAGTGTTTAAAGATTTTTTACAAATTTCATATAAAAAATCGATTTTTGGTCAAAAATGTTAGTGATCACAAATAAAGGCTAGTTTCTCATTTAAATGCATATTTACAAAGTTATGAGGGTTTAAAGATTTTTTACAAATTTCATATAAAAAATCGATTTTTGGTCAAAAATGTTAGTGATCACAAATAAAGGCCCGTTTCTCATTTAAACGCATATTTCCAGTTATGAGTGTTTAAAGATTTTTTTTGAAAATTTCATATAAAAAATCGATTTTTGGTCAAAAATGTTAGTGATCACAAATAAAGGCCCGTTTCTCATTTAAACGCATATTTCCAGTTATGAGTGTTTAAAGATTTTTTTTGAAAATTTCATATAAAAAATCGATTTTTGCTCAAAAATGTTAGTGATCACAAATAAAGGCCCGTTTCTCATTTAAACGCATATTTCCAGTTATGAGTGTTTAAAGATTTTTTACAAATTTCATATAAAAAATCGATTTTTGGTCAAAAATGTTAGTGATCACAAATAAAGGCCCGTTTCTCATTTAAATGCATATTTACAAAGTTATGAGGATTTAAAGATTTTTTACAAATTTCAATTAAAATTCGATTTTTGGTCAAAAATGTTAGTGATCACAAATAAAGGCTAGTTTCTCATTTAAATGCATATTTACAAAGTTATGAGGGTTTAAAGATTTTTTACAAATTTCATATAAAAAATCGATTTTTGGTCAAAAATGTTAGTGATCACAAATAAAGGCCCGTTTCTCATTTAAACGCATATTTCCAGTTATGAGTGTTTAAAGATTTTTTTTGAAAATTTCATATAAAAAATCGATTTTTGGTCAAAAAGGTTAGTGATCACAAATAAAGGCCCGGTTCTCATTTAAACGCATATTTCCAAAGTTATGAGTGTTTAAAGATTTTTTACAAATTTCATATAAAAAATCGATTTTTGGTCAAAAATGTTAGTGATCACAAATAAAGGCCCGTTTCTCATTTAAATGCATATTTACAAAGTTATGAGGATTTAAAGATTTTTTACAAATTTCAATTAAAATTCGATTTTTGGTCAAAAATGTTAGTGATCACAAATAAAGGCTAGTTTCTCATTTAAATGCATATTTACAAAGTTATGAGGGTTTAAAGATTTTTTACAAATTTCATATAAAAATCGATTTTTGGTCAAAAATGTTAGTGATCACAAATAAAGGCCCGTTTCTCATTTAAACGCATATTTACAAAGTTATGAGGGTTTAAAGATTTTTTGAAAATTTCACATAAAAAATCGATTGTTGGTCAAAAATGTTAGTGATCACAAATAAGGGCCCGTTTCTCATTTAAACGCATATTTACAAAGTTATGAGGGTTTAAAAATTTTTTTAAAAATTTCATATAAGAAATCGATTTTTGGTCAAAAATGTTAGTGATCACAAATAAAGGCTCGTTTCTCATTTAAACGCATATTTACAAAGTTATGAGGGTTTAAAGATTTTTTGCAAATTTCATATAAAAAATCGATTTTTGGTCAAAAATGTTAGCGATCACAAATAAAGGCCCGTTTCTCATTTAAATGCATATTTACAAAGTTATGAGGATTTAAAGATTTTTTTAAAATTTCATATAAAAAACCGATTTTTGCTCAAAAATGTTAGTGATCACAATTAAAGGCCCGTTTCTCATTTAAACGCATATTTACAAAGTTATGAGGGTTTAAAGATTTTTTGCAAATTTCATATAAAAAATCGATTTTTGGTCAAAAATGTTAGTGATCACAAATAAAGGCCCGTTTCTCATTTAAATGCATATTACAAAGTTATGAGGATTTAAAGATTTTTTGCAAATTTCATATAAAAAATCGATTTTTGGTCAAAAATGTTAGTAATCACAAATAAAGGCCCGTTTCTCATTTAAATGCATATTTACAAAGTTATGAGGGTTTAAAGATTTTTTACAAATTTCAATTAAAATTCGATTTTTGCTCAAAAATGTTAGTTTCTCATTTAAATGCATATTTACAAAGTTATGAGGGTTTAAAGATTTTTTACAAATTTCATATAAAAAATCGATTTTTGCACAAAAATGTTAGTGATCACAAATAAAGGCCCGTTTCTCATTTAAATGCATATTTACAAAGTTATGAGGGTTTAAAGATTTTTTGAAAATTTCACATAAAAAATCGATTGTTGGTCAAAAATGTTAGTGATCACAAATAAAGGCCCGTTTCTCATTTAAACGCATATTTACAAAGTTATGAGGGTATAAAAATTTTTTTAAAAATTTCATATAAAAAATCGATTTTTGGTCAAAAATGTTAGTGATCACAAATAAAGGCCCGTTTCTCATTTAAACGCATATTTACAAAGTTATGAGGGTTTAAAGATTTTTTACAAATTTCAATTAAAATTCGATTTTTGGTCAAAAATGTTAGTGATCACAAATAAAGGCTAGTTTCTCATTTAAATGCATATTTACAAAGTTATGAGGGTTTAAAGATTTTTTACAAATTTCATATAAAAAATCGATTTTTGCTCAAAAATGTTAGTGATCACAAATAAAGGCCCGTTTCTCATTTAAACGCATATTTCCAGTTATGAGTGTTTAAAGATTTTTTTTTGAAAATTTCATATAAAAAATCGATTTTTGGTCAAAAAGGTTAGTGATCACAAATAAAGGCCCGTTTCTCATTTAAACGCATATTTCCAAAGTTATGAGTATTTAAAGATTTTTTACAAATTTCATATAAAAAATCGATTTTTGCTCAAAAATGTTAGTGATCACAAATAAAGGCCCGTTTCTCATTTAAACGCATATTTCCAGTTATGAGTGTTTAAAGATTTTTTACAAATTTCATATAAAAAATCGATTTTTGGTGAAAAATGTTAGTGATCACAAATAAAGGCCCGTTTCTCATTTAAATGCATATTTACAAAGTTATGAGGGTTTAAAGATTTTTTACAAATTTCATATAAAAAATTGATTTTTGCTCAAAAATGTTAGTGATCACAAATAAAGGCCCGTTTCTCATTTAAATGCATATTTACAAAGTTATGAGGATTTAAAGATTTTTTTAAAATTTCATATAAAAAACCGATTTTTGCTCAAAAATGTTAGTGATCACAAATAAAGGCCCGTTTCTCATTTAAACGCATATTTACAAAGTTATGAGGGTTTAAAGATTTTTTGCAAATTTCATATAAAAAATCGATTTTTGGTCAAAAATGTTAGTGATCACAAATAAAGGCCCGTTTCTCATTTAAATGCATATTTACAAAGTTATGAGGGTTTAAAGATTTTTTACAAATTTCAATTAAAATTCGATTTTTGGTGAAAAATGTTAGTGATCACAAATAAAGGCCCGTTTCTCATTTAAATGCATATTTACAAAGTTATGAGGGTTTAAAGATTTTTTACAAATTTCATATAAAAAATTGATTTTTGCTCAAAAATGTTAGTGATCACAAATAAAGGCCCGTTTCTCATTTAAATGCATATTTACAAAGTTATGAGGATTTAAAGATTTTTTTTAAATTTCATATAAAAAACCGATTTTTGCTCAAAAATGTTAGTGATCACAAATAAAGGCCCGTTTCTCATTTAAACGCATATTTACAAAGTTATGAGGGTTTAAAGATTTTTTGCAAATTTCATATAAAAAATCGATTTTTGGTCAAAAAAGTTAGTGATCACAAATAAAGGCCCGTTTCTCATTTAAATGCATATTACAAAGTTATGAGGATTTAAAGATTTTTTGCAAATTTCATATAAAAAATCGATTTTTGGTCAAAAATGTTAGTGATCACAAATAAAGGCCCGTTTCTCATTTAAATGCATATTTACAAAGTTATGAGGGTTTAAAGATTTTTTACAAATTTCAATTAAAATTCGATTTTTGCTCAAAAATGTTAGTTTCTCATTTAAATGCATATTTACAAAGTTATGAGGGTTTAAAGATTTTTTACAAATTTCATATAAAAAATCGATTTTTGCTCAAAAATGTTAGTGATCACAAATAAAGGCCCGTTTCTCATTTAAATGCATATTTACAAAGTTATGAGGGTTTAAAGATTTTTTGAAAATTTCACATAAAAAATCGATTGTTGGTCAAAAATGTTAGTGATCACAAATAAAGGCCCGTTTCTCATTTAAACGCATATTTACAAAGTTATGAGGGTATAAAAATTTTTTTAAAAATTTCATATAAAAAATCGATTTTTGGTCAAAAATGTTAGTGATCACAAATAAAGGCCCGTTTCTCATTTAAACGCATATTTACAAAGTTATGAGGGTTTAAAGATTTTTTACAAATTTCAATTAAAATTCGATTTTTGGTCAAAAATGTTAGTGATCACAAATAAAGGCTAGTTTCTCATTTAAATGCATATTTACAAAGTTATGAGGGTTTAAAGATTTTTTACAAATTTCATATAAAAAATCGATTTTTGCTCAAAAATGTTAGTGATCACAAATAAAGGCCCGTTTCTCATTTAAACGCATATTTCCAGTTATGAGTGTTTAAAGATTTTTTACAAATTTCATATAAAAAATCGATTTTTGGTGAAAAATGTTAGTGATCACAAATAAAGGCCCGTTTCTCATTTAAATGCATATTTACAAAGTTATGAGGGTTTAAAGATTTTTTACAAATTTCATATAAAAAATTGATTTTTGCTCAAAAATGTTAGTGATCACAAATAAAGGCCCGTTTCTCATTAAAATGCATATTTACAAAGTAATGAGGGTTTAAAGATTTTTTACAAATTTCATATAAAAAATCGATTTTTGCTCAAAAATGTTAGTGATCACAAATAAAGGCCCGTTTCTCATTTAAATGCATATTTACAAAGTTATGTGGGTTTAAAGATTTTTTACAAATTTCATATAAAAAATCTATTTTTGGTCAAAAATGTTAGTGATCACAAATAAAGGCCCGTTTCTCATTTAAACGCATATTTACAAAGTTATGAGGGTTTAAAGATTTTTTGTAAATTTCACATAAAAAATCGATTTTTGGTCAAAAATGCTAGTGATCACAAATAAAGGCCCGTTTCTTATTTAAATGCATATTTACAAAGTTATGAGGGTTTAAAGATTTTTTGTAAATTTCACATAAAAAATCGATTTTTGGTCAAAAATGCTAGTGATCACAAATAAAGGCCCGTTTCTCATTTAAATGCACATTTACAAAGTTATGAGTGTTTAAAGATTTTTTGTAAATTTCACATAAAAAATCGATTTTTGGTCAAAAATGCTAGTGATCACAAATAAAGGCCCGTTTCTCATTTAAACGCACATTTACAAAGTTATGAGTGTTTAAAGATTTTTTGTAAATTTCACATAAAAAAATCGATTTTTGGTCAAAAATGCTAGTGATCACAAATAAAGGCCCGTTTCTCATTTAAATGCATATTTACAAAGTTATGAGGGTTTAAAGATTTTTTGTAAATTTCACATAAAAAATCGATTTTTGGTCAAAAATGCTAGTGATCACAAATAAAGGCCCGTTTCTCATTTAAATGCACATTTACAAAGTTATGAGTGTTTAAAGATTTTTTGTAAATTTCACATAAAAAATCGATTTTTGGTCAAAAATGCTAGTGATCACAAATAAAGGCCCGTTTCTCATTTAAATGCACATTTACAAAGTTATGAGTGTTTAAAGATTTTTTGTAAATTTCACATAAAAAATCGATTTTTGGTCAAAAATGCTAGTGATCACAAATAAAGGCCCGTTTCTCATTTAAATGCATATTTACAAAGTTATGAGGGTTTAAAGATTTTTTACAAATTTCATATAAAAAATCGATTTTTGCTCAAAAATGTTAGTGATCACAAATAAAGGCCCGTTTCTCATTTAAACGCATATTTCCAGTTATGAGTGTTTAAAGATTTTTTTTGAAAATTTCATATAAAAAATCGATTTTTGGTCAAAAAGGTTAGTGATCACAAATAAAGGCCCGTTTCTCATTTAAACGCATATTTCCAAAGTTATGAGTATTTAAAGATTTTTTACAAATTTCATATAAAAAATCGATTTTTGCTCAAAAATGTTAGTGATCACAAATAAAGGCCCGTTTCTCATTTAAACGCATATTTCCAGTTATGAGTGTTTAAAGATTTTTTTTGAAAATTTCATATAAAAAATCGATTTTTGGTCAAAAAGGTTAGTGATCACAAATAAAGGCCCGTTTCTCATTTAAACGCATATTTCCAGTTATGAGTGTTTAAAGATTTTTTGTAAATTTCACATAAAAAATCGATTTTTGGTCAAAAATGCTAGTGATCACAAATAAAGGCCCGTTTCTCATTTAAACGCATATTTCCAGTTATGAGTGTTTAAAGATTTTTTACAAATTTCATATAAAAAATCGATTTTTGCTCAAAAATGTTAGTGATCACAAATAAAGGCCCGTTTCTCATTAAAATGCATATTTACAAAGTAATGAGGGTTTAAAGATTTTTTACAAATTTCATATAAAAAATCGATTTTTGCTCAAAAATGTTAGTGATAACAAATAAAGGCCCGTTTCTCATTTAAATGCATATTTACAAAGTTATGTGGGTTTAAAGATTTTTTACAAATTTCATATAAAAAATCTATTTTTGGTCAAAAATGTTAGTGATCACAAATAAAGGCCCGTTTCTCATTTAAATGCATATTTACAAAGTTATGAGGGTTTAAAGATTTTTTACAAATTTCATATAAAAAATCTATTTTTGGTCAAAAATGTTAGTGATCACAAATAAAGGCCCGTTTCTCATTTAAATGCATATTTACAAAGTTATGAGGGTTTAAAGATTTTTTACAAATTTCATATAAAAAATCGATTTTTGCTCAAAAATGTTAGTGATCACAAATAAAGGCCCGTTTCTCATTTAAATGCATATTTACAAAGTTATGTGGGTTTAAAGATTTTTTACAAATTTCATATAAAAAATCTATTTTTGGTCAAAAATGTTAGTGATCACAAATAAAGGCCCGTTTCTCATTTAAATGCATATTTACAAAGTTATGAGGGTTTAAAGATTTTTTACAAATTTCATATAAAAAATCGATTTTTGCTCAAAAATGTTAGTGATCACAAATAAAGGCCCGTTTCTCATTTAAATGCATATTTACAAAGTTATGAGGGTTTAAAGATTTTTTACAAATTCCATATAAAAAATCGATTTTTGCTCAAAAATGTTAGTGATCACAAATAAAGGCCCGTTTCTCATTTAAATGCACATTTACAAAGTTATGAGTGTTTAAAGATTTTTTGTAAATTTCACATAAAAAAATCGATTTTTGGTCAAAAATGCTAGTGATCACAAATAAAGGCCCGTTTCTCATTTAAATGCATATTTACAAAGTTATGAGGGTTTAAAGATTTTTTGTAAATTTCACATAAAAAATCGATTTTTGGTCAAAAATGCTAGTGATCACAAATAAAGGCCCGTTTCTCATTTAAATGCACATTCACAAAGTTATGAGTGTTTAAAGATTTTTTGTAAATTTCACATAAAAAATCGATTTTTGGTCAAAAATGCTAGTGATCACAAATAAAGGCCCGTTTCTCATTTAAATGCATATTTACAAAGTTATGAGTGTTTAAAGATTTTTTACAAATTTCATATAAAAAATCGATTTTTGCTCAAAAATGTTAGTGATCACAAATAAAGGCCCGTTTCTCATTTAAATGCATATTTACAAAGTTATGAGGGTTTAAAGATTTTTTACAAATTCCATATAAAAAATCGATTTTTGCTCAAAAATGTTAGTGATCACAAATAAAGGCCCGTTTCTCATTTAAATGCACATTTACAAAGTTATGAGTGTTTAAAGATTTTTTGTAAATTTCACATAAAAAATCGATTTTTGGTCAAAAATGCTAGTGATCACAAATAAAGGCCCGTTTCTCATTTAAATGCATATTTACAAAGTTATGAGTGTTTAAAGATTTTTTACAAATTTCATATAAAAAATCGATTTTTGCTCAAAAATGTTAGTGATCACAAATAAAGGCCCGTTTCTCATTTAAATGCATATTTACAAAGTTATGAGGGTTTAAAGATTTTTTACAAATTCCATATAAAAAATCGATTTTTGCTCAAAAATGTTAGTGATCACAAATAAAGGCCCGTTTCTCATTTAAACGCATATTTACAAAGTTATGAGGATTTAAAGATTTTTTGAAAGTTTCATATAAAAAATCGATTTTTGGTCAAAAATGTTAGTGATCACAAATAAAGGCCCGTTTCTCATTTAAATGCATATTTACAGTCATGAGGATTGAGATTTTTTGAAAATTTCATATAAAAAATCGATTTTTGCTCAAAAATGTTAGTGATCACAAATAACGGCCCGTTTCTCATTTAAACGCATATTTACAAAGTTATGAGGGTTTAAAGATTTTTTGAAAATTTCACATAAAAAATCGATTGTTGGTCAAAAATGTTAGTGATCACAAATAAAGGCCCGTTTCTCATTTAAACGCATATTTGCAAAGTTATGAGGGTTTAAAAATTTTTTTAAAAATTTCATATAAGAAATCGATTTTTGGTCAAAAATGTTAGTGATCACAAATAAAGGCTCGTTTCTCATTTAAACGCATATTTACAAAGTTATGAGGGTTTAAAGATTTTTTAAAAATTTCATATAAAAAATCGATTTTTGCTCAAAAATGTTAGTGATCACAAATAAAGGCCCGTTTCTCATTTAAACGCATATTTCCAGTTATGAGTGTTTAAAGATTTTTTTTGAAAATTTCATATAAAAAATCGATTTTTGGTCAAAAAGGTTAGTGATCACAAATAAAGGCCCGTTTCTCATTTAAACGCATATTTCCAAAGTTATGAGTATTTAAAGATTTTTTACAAATTTCATATAAAAAATCGATTTTTGCTCAAAAATGTTAGTGATCACAAATAAAGGCCCGTTTCTCATTTAAACGCATATTTCCAGTTATGAGTGTTTAAAGATTTTTTTTGAAAATTTCATATAAAAAATCGATTTTTGGTCAAAAAGGTTAGTGATCACAAATAAAGGCCCGTTTCTCATTTAAACGCATATTTCCAGTTATGAGTGTTTAAAGATTTTTTGTAAATTTCACATAAAAAAACGATTTTTGGTCAAAAATGCTAGTGATCACAAATAAAGGCCCGTTTCTCATTTAAACGCATATTTCCAGTTATGAGTGTTTAAAGATTTTTTACAAATTTCATATAAAAAATCGATTTTTGCTCAAAAATGTTAGTGATCACAAATAAAGGCCCGTTTCTCATTAAAATGCATATTTACAAAGTAATGAGGGTTTAAAGATTTTTTACAAATTTCATATAAAAAATCGATTTTTGCTCAAAAATGTTAGTGATCACAAATAAAGGCCCGTTTCTCATTTAAATGCATATTTACAAAGTTATGTGGGTTTAAAGATTTTTTACAAATTTCATATAAAAAATCTATTTTTGGTCAAAAATGTTAGTGATCACAAATAAAGGCCCGTTTCTCATTTAAATGCATATTTACAAAGTTATGTGGGTTTAAAGATTTTTTACAAATTTCATATAAAAAATCTATTTTTGGTCAAAAATGTTAGTGATCACAAATAAAGGCCCGTTTCTCATTTAAATGCATATTTACAAAGTTATGTGGGTTTAAAGATTTTTTACAAATTTCATATAAAAAATCTATTTTTGGTCAAAAATGTTAGTGATCACAAATAAAGGCCCGTTTCTCATTTAAACGCATATTTACAAAGTTATGAGGGTTTAAAGATTTTTTGTAAATTTCACATAAAAAATCGATTTTTGGTCAAAAATGCTAGTGATCACAAATAAAGGCCCGTTTCTTATTTAAATGCATATTTACAAAGTTATGAGGGTTTAAAGATTTTTTGTAAATTTCACATAAAAAATCGATTTTTGGTCAAAAATGCTAGTGATCACAAATAAAGGCCCGTTTCTCATTTAAATGCACATTCACAAAGTTATGAGTGTTTAAAGATTTTTTGTAAATTTCACATAAAAAATCGATTTTTGGTCAAAAATGCTAGTGATCACAAATAAAGGCCCGTTTCTCATTTAAACGCACATTTACAAAGTTATGAGTGTTTAAAGATTTTTTGTAAATTTCACATAAAAAAATCGATTTTTGGTCAAAAATGCTAGTGATCACAAATAAAGGCCCGTTTCTCATTTAAATGCATATTTACAAAGTTATGAGGGTTTAAAGATTTTTTGTAAATTTCACATAAAAAATCGATTTTTGGTCAAAAATGCTAGTGATCACAAATAAAGGCCCGTTTCTCATTTAAATGCACATTTACAAAGTTATGAGTGTTTAAAGATTTTTTGTAAATTTCACATAAAAAATCGATTTTTGGTCAAAAATGCTAGTGATCACAAATAAAGGCCCGTTTCTCATTTAAATGCATATTTACAAAGTTATGAGTGTTTAAAGATTTTTTACAAATTTCATATAAAAAATCGATTTTTGCTCAAAAATGTTAGTGATCACAAATAAAGGCCCGTTTCTCATTTAAATGCATATTTACAAAGTTATGAGGGTTTAAAGATTTTTTACAAATTCCATATAAAAAATCGATTTTTGCTCAAAAATGTTAGTGATCACAAATAAAGGCCCGTTTCTCATTTAAATGCACATTTACAAAGTTATGAGTGTTTAAAGATTTTTTGTAAATTTCACATAAAAAATCGATTTTTGGTCAAAAATGCTAGTGATCACAAATAAAGGCCCGTTTCTCATTTAAATGCATATTTACAAAGTTATGAGTGTTTAAAGATTTTTTACAAATTTCATATAAAAAATCGATTTTTGCTCAAAAATGTTAGTGATCACAAATAAAGGCCCGTTTCTCATTTAAATGCATATTTACAAAGTTATGAGGGTTTAAAGATTTTTTACAAATTCCATATAAAAAATCGATTTTTGCTCAAAAATGTTAGTGATCACAAATAAAGGCCCGTTTCTCATTTAAACGCATATTTACAAAGTTATGAGGATTTAAAGATTTTTTGAAAGTTTCATATAAAAAATCGATTTTTGGTCAAAAATGTTAGTGATCACAAATAAAGGCCCGTTTCTCATTTAAATGCATATTTACAGTCATGAGGATTGAGATTTTTTGAAAATTTCATATAAAAAATCGATTTTTGCTCAAAAATGTTAGTGATCACAAATAACGGCCCGTTTCTCATTTAAACGCATATTTACAAAGTTATGAGGGTTTAAAGATTTTTTGAAAATTTCACATAAAAAATCGATTGTTGGTCAAAAATGTTAGTGATCACAAATAAAGGCCCGTTTCTCATTTAAACGCATATTTGCAAAGTTATGAGGGTTTAAAAATTTTTTTAAAAATTTCATATAAGAAATCGATTTTTGGTCAAAAATGTTAGTGATCACAAATAAAGGCTCGTTTCTCATTTAAACGCATATTTACAAAGTTATGAGGGTTTAAAGATTTTTTAAAAATTTCATATAAAAAATCGATTTTTGCTCAAAAATGTTAGTGATCACAAATAAAGGCCCGTTTCTCATTTAAATGCATATTTACAAAGTTATGAGGGTTTAAAGATTTTTTACAAATTTCATATAAAAAATCGATTTTTGCTCAAAAATGTTAGTGATCACAAATAAAGGCCCGTTTCTCATTTAAATGCATATTTACAAAGTTATGAGGGTTTACAGATTTTTTGAAAATTTCACATAAAAAATCGATTGTTGGTAAAAAATGTTAGTGATCACAAATAAAGGCCCGTCTCTCATTTAAACGCATATTTACAAAGTTATGAGGGTTTAAAGATTTTTTACAAATTTCATATAAAAAATCGATTTTTGGTCAAAAATGTTAGTGATCACAAATAAAGGCCCGTTTCTCATTTAAATGCATATTTACAAAGTTATGAGGGTTTAAAGATTTTTTACAAATTTCATATAAAAAATCGATTTTTGGTCAAAAATGTTAGTGATCACAAATAAAGGCCCGTTTCTCATTTAAATGCATATTTACAAAGTTATGAGGGTTTAAAGATTTTTTACAAATTTCAATTAAAATTCGATTTTTGGTCAAAAATGTTAGTGATCACAAATAAAGGCTAGTTTCTCATTTAAATGCATATTTACAAAGTTATAAGGGTTTAAAGATTTTTTACAAATTTCATATAAAAAATCGATTTTTGCTCAAAAATGTTAGTGATCACAAATAAAGGCCCGTTTCTCATTTAAACGCATATTTCCAGTTATGAGTGTTTAAAGATTTTTTTTGAAAATTTCATATAAAAAATCGATTTTTGGTCAAAAAGGTTAGTGATCACAAATAAAGGCCCGTTTCTCATTTAAACGCATATTTCCAAAGTTATGAGTGTTTAAAGATTTTTTACAAATTTCATATAAAAAATCGATTTTTGCTCAAAAATGTTAGTGATCACAAATAAAGGCCCGTTTCTCATTTAAATGCATATTTACAAAGTTATGAGGGTTTAAAGATTTTTTACAAATTTCATATAAAAAATTGATTTTTGCTCAAAAATGTTAGTGATCACAAATAAAGGCCCGTTTCTCATTAAAATGCATATTTACAAAGTAATGAGGGTTTAAAGATTTTTTACAAATTTCATATAAAAAATTGATTTTTGCTCAAAAATGTTAGTGATCACAAATAAAGGCCCGTTTCTCATTAAAATGCATATTTACAAAGTAATGAGGGTTTAAAGATTTTTTACAAATTTCATATAAAAAATCGATTTTTGCTCAAAAATGTTAGTGATCACAAATAAAGGCCCGTTTCTCATTTAAACGCATATTTCCAGTTATGAGTGTTTAAAGATTTTTTTTGAAAATTTCATATAAAAAATCGATTTTTGGTCAAAAAGGTTAGTGATCACAAATAAAAGCACGTTTCTCATTTAAATGCATATTTATAAAGTTATGAAGGTTTAAAGATTTTTTGCAAATTTCATATAAAAAATCGATTTTTGGTCAAAAATGTTAGTGATCACAAATAAAGGCCCGTTTCTCATTTAAACGCATATTTACAAAGTTATGAGGATTTAAAGATTTTTTGAAAGTTTCATATAAAAAATCGATTTTTGGTCAAAAATGTTAGTGATCACAAATAAAGGTCTGTTTCTCATTTAAATGCATATTTACAGTCATGAGGATTGAGATTTTTTGAAAATTTCATATAAAAAATCGATTTTTGCTCAAAAATGTTAGTGATCACAAATAACGGCCCGTTTCTCATTTAAACGCATATTTACAAAGTTATGAGGGTTTAAAAATTTTTTTAAAAATTTCATATAAGAAATCGATTTTTGGTCAAAAATGTTAGTGATCACAAATAAAGGCTCGTTTCTCATTTAAACGCATATTTACAAAGTTATGAGGGTTTAAAGATTTTTTACAAATTTCATATAAAAAATCGATTTTTGCTCAAAAATGTTAGTGATCACAAATAAAGGCCCGTTTCTCATTTAAATGCATATTTACAAAGTTATGAGGGTTTAAAGATTTTTTACAAATTTCATATAAAAAATCGATTTTTGGTCAAAAATGTTAGTGATCACAAATAAAGGCCCGTTTCTCATTTAAATGCATATTTACAAAGTTATGAGGGTTTAAAGATTTTTTACAAATTTCATATAAAAAATCGATTTTTGCTCAAAAATGTTAGTGATCACAAATAAAGGCCCGTTTCTCATTTAAATGCATATTTACAAAGTTATGAGGGTTTACAGATTTTTTGAAAATTTCACATAAAAAATCGATTGTTGGTAAAAAATGTTAGTGATCACAAATAAAGGTCTCTCATTTAAACGCATATTTACAAAGTTATGAGGGTTTAAAGATTTTTTACAAATTTCATATAAAAAATCGATTTTTGGTCAAAAATGTTAGTGATCACAAATAAAGGCCCGTTTCTCATTTAAATGCATATTTACAAAGTTATGAGGGTTTAAAGATTTTTTACAAATTTCATATAAAAAATCGATTTTTGGTCAAAAATGTTAGTGATCACAAATAAAGGCCCGTTTCTCATTTAAATGCATATTTACAAAGTTATGAGGGTTTAAAGATTTTTTACAAATTTCAATTAAAATTCGATTTTTGGTCAAAAATGTTAGTGATCACAAATAAAGGCTAGTTTCTCATTTAAATGCATATTTACAAAGTTATAAGGGTTTAAAGATTTTTTACAAATTTCATATAAAAAATCGATTTTTGCTCAAAAATGTTAGTGATCACAAATAAAGGCCCGTTTCTCATTTAAACGCATATTTCCAGTTATGAGTGTTTAAAGATTTTTTTTGAAAATTTCATATAAAAAATCGATTTTTGGTCAAAAAGGTTAGTGATCACAAATAAAGGCCCGTTTCTCATTTAAACGCATATTTCCAAAGTTATGAGTGTTTAAAGATTTTTTACAAATTTCATATAAAAAATCGATTTTTGCTCAAAAATGTTAGTGATCACAAATAAAGGCCCGTTTCTCATTTAAATGCATATTTACAAAGTTATGAGGGTTTAAAGATTTTTTACAAATTTCATATAAAAAATTGATTTTTGCTCAAAAATGTTAGTGATCACAAATAAAGGCCCGTTTCTCATTAAAATGCATATTTACAAAGTAATGAGGGTTTAAAGATTTTTTACAAATTTCATATAAAAAATTGATTTTTGCTCAAAAATGTTAGTGATCACAAATAAAGGCCCGTTTCTCATTAAAATGCATATTTACAAAGTAATGAGGGTTTAAAGATTTTTTACAAATTTCATATAAAAAATCGATTTTTGCTCAAAAAGGTTAGTGATCACAAATAAAGGCCCGTTTCTCATTTAAACGCATATTTCCAGTTATGAGTGTTTAAAGATTTTTTTTGAAAATTTCATATAAAAAATCGATTTTTGGTCAAAAAGGTTAGTGATCACAAATAAAAGCACGTTTCTCATTTAAATGCATATTTATAAAGTTATGAAGGTTTAAAGATTTTTTGCAAATTTCATATAAAAAATCGATTTTTGGTCAAAAATGTTAGTGATCACAAATAAAGGCCCGTTTCTCATTTAAACGCATATTTACAAAGTTATGAGGATTTAAAGATTTTTTGAAAGTTTCATATAAAAAATCGATTTTTGGTCAAAAATGTTAGTGATCACAAATAAAGGCCCGTTTCTCATTTAAATGCATATTTACAGTCATGAGGATTGAGATTTTTTGAAAATTTCATATAAAAAATCGATTTTTGCTCAAAAATGTTAGTGATCACAAATAACGGCCCGTTTCTCATTTAAACGCATATTTACAAAGTTATGAGGGTTTAAAGATTTTTTGAAAATTTCACATAAAAAATCGATTGTTGGTCAAAAATGTTAGTGATCACAAATAAAGGCCCGTTTCTCATTTAAACGCATATTTGCAAAGTTATGAGGGTTTAAAAATTTTTTTAAAAATTTCATATAAGAAATCGATTTTTGGTCAAAAACGTTAGTGATCACAAATAAAGGCTCGTTTCTCATTTAAACGCATATTTACAAAGTTATGAGGGTTTAAAGATTTTTTACAAATTTCATATAAAAAATCGATTTTTGCCCAAAAATGTTAGTGATCACAAATAAAGGCCCGTTTCTCATTTAAATGCATATTTACAAAGTTATGAGGGTTTAAAGATTTTTTACAAATTTCATATAAAAAATCGATTTTTGGTCAAAAATGTTAGTGATCACAAATAAAGGCCCGTTTCTCATTTAAATGCATATTTACAAACTTATGAGGGTTTAAAGATTTTTTACAAATTTCATATAAAAAATCGATTTTTGCTCAAAAATGTTAGTGATCACAAATAAAGGCCCGTTTCTCATTTAAATGCATATTTACAAAGTTATGAGGGTTTACAGATTTTTTGAAAATTTCACATAAAAAATCGATTTTTGGTCAAAAATGTTAGTGATCACAAATAAAGGCCCGTTTCTCATTTAAATGCATATTTACAAAGTTATGAGGGTTTAAAGATTTTTTACAAATTTCATATAAAAAATCGATTTTTGGTCAAAAATGTTAGTGATCACAAATAAAGGCCCGTTTCTCATTTAAATGCATATTTACAAAGTTATGAGGGTTTAAAGATTTTTTACAAATTTCAATTAAAATTCGATTTTTGGTCAAAAATGTTAGTGATCACAAATAAAGGCTAGTTTCTCATTTAAATGCATATTTACAAAGTTATAAGGGTTTAAAGATTTTTTACAAATTTCATATAAAAAATCGATTTTTGCTCAAAAATGTTAGTGATCACAAATAAAGGCCCGTTTCTCATTTAAACGCATATTTCCAGTTATGAGTGTTTAAAGATTTTTTTTGAAAATTTCATATAAAAAATCGATTTTTGGTCAAAAAGGTTAGTGATCACAAATAAAGGCCCGTTTCTCATTTAAAAGCATATTTCCAAAGTTATGAGTGTTTAAAGATTTTTTACAAATTTCATATAAAAAATCGATTTTTGCTCAAAAATGTTAGTGATCACAAATAAAGGCCCGTTTCTCATTTAAATGCATATTTACAAAGTTATGAGGGTTTAAAGATTTTTTACAAATTTCATATAAAAAATTGATTTTTGCTCAAAAATGTTAGTGATCACAAATAAAGGCCCGTTTCTCATTAAAATGCATATTTACAAAGTAATGAGGGTTTAAAGATTTTTTACAAATTTCATATAAAAAATTGATTTGTGCTCAAAAATGTTAGTGATCACAAATAAAGGCCCGTTTCTCATTAAAATGCATATTTACAAAGTAATGAGGGTTTAAAGATTTTTTACAAATTTCATATAAAAAATCGATTTTTGCTCAAAAAGGTTAGTGATCACAAATAAAGGCCCGTTTCTCATTTAAACGCATATTTCCAGTTATGAGTGTTTAAAGATTTTTTTTGAAAATTTCATATAAAAAATCGATTTTTGGTCAAAAAGGTTAGTGATCACAAATAAAAGCACGTTTCTCATTTAAATGCATATTTATAAAGTTATGAAGGTTTAAAGATTTTTTGCAAATTTCATATAAAAAATCGATTTTTGGTCAAAAATGTTAGTGATCACAAATAAAGGCCCGTTTCTCATTTAAACGCATATTTACAAAGTTATGAGGATTTAAAGATTTTTTGAAAGTTTCATATAAAAAATCGATTTTTGGTCAAAAATGTTAGTGATCACAAATAAAGGTCTGTTTCTCATTTAAATGCATATTTACAGTCATGAGGATTGAGATTTTTTGAAAATTTCATATAAAAAATCGATTTTTGCTCAAAAATGTTAGTGATCACAAATAACGGCCCGTTTCTCATTTAAACGCATATTTACAAAGTTATGAGGGTTTAAAAATTTTTTTAAAAATTTCATATAAGAAATCGATTTTTGGTCAAAAATGTTAGTGATCACAAATAAAGGCTCGTTTCTCATTTAAACGCATATTTACAAAGTTATGAGGGTTTAAAGATTTTTTACAAATTTCATATAAAAAATCGATTTTTGCTCAAAAATGTTAGTGATCACAAATAAAGGCCCGTTTCTCATTTAAATGCATATTTACAAAGTTATGAGGGTTTAAAGATTTTTTACAAATTTCATATAAAAAATCGATTTTTGGTCAAAAATGTTAGTGATCACAAATAAAGGCCCGTTTCTCATTTAAATGCATATTTACAAAGTTATGAGGGTTTAAAGATTTTTTACAAATTTCATATAAAAAATCGATTTTTGCTCAAAAATGTTAGTGATCACAAATAAAGGCCCGTTTCTCATTTAAATGCATATTTACAAAGTTATGAGGGTTTACAGATTTTTTGAAAATTTCACATAAAAAATCGATTGTTGGTAAAAAATGTTAGTGATCACAAATAAAGGTCTCTCATTTAAACGCATATTTACAAAGTTATGAGGGTTTAAAGATTTTTTACAAATTTCATATAAAAAATCGATTTTTGGTCAAAAATGTTAGTGATCACAAATAAAGGCCCGTTTCTCATTTAAATGCATATTTACAAAGTTATGAGGGTTTAAAGATTTTTTACAAATTTCATATAAAAAATCGATTTTTGGTCAAAAATGTTAGTGATCACAAATAAAGGCCCGTTTCTCATTTAAATGCATATTTACAAAGTTATGAGGGTTTAAAGATTTTTTACAAATTTCAATTAAAATTCGATTTTTGGTCAAAAATGTTAGTGATCACAAATAAAGGCTAGTTTCTCATTTAAATGCATATTTACAAAGTTATAAGGGTTTAAAGATTTTTTACAAATTTCATATAAAAAATCGATTTTTGCTCAAAAATGTTAGTGATCACAAATAAAGGCCCGTTTCTCATTTAAACGCATATTTCCAGTTATGAGTGTTTAAAGATTTTTTTTGAAAATTTCATATAAAAAATCGATTTTTGGTCAAAAAGGTTAGTGATCACAAATAAAGGCCCGTTTCTCATTTAAACGCATATTTCCAAAGTTATGAGTGTTTAAAGATTTTTTACAAATTTCATATAAAAAATCGATTTTTGCTCAAAAATGTTAGTGATCACAAATAAAGGCCCGTTTCTCATTTAAATGCATATTTACAAAGTTATGAGGGTTTAAAGATTTTTTACAAATTTCATATAAAAAATTGATTTTTGCTCAAAAATGTTAGTGATCACAAATAAAGGCCCGTTTCTCATTAAAATGCATATTTACAAAGTAATGAGGGTTTAAAGATTTTTTACAAATTTCATATAAAAAATTGATTTTTGCTCAAAAATGTTAGTGATCACAAATAAAGGCCCGTTTCTCATTAAAATGCATATTTACAAAGTAATGAGGGTTTAAAGATTTTTTACAAATTTCATATAAAAAATCGATTTTTGCTCAAAAAGGTTAGTGATCACAAATAAAGGCCCGTTTCTCATTTAAACGCATATTTCCAGTTATGAGTGTTTAAAGATTTTTTTTGAAAATTTCATATAAAAAATCGATTTTTGGTCAAAAAGGTTAGTGATCACAAATAAAAGCACGTTTCTCATTTAAATGCATATTTATAAAGTTATGAAGGTTTAAAGATTTTTTGCAAATTTCATATAAAAAATCGATTTTTGGTCAAAAATGTTAGTGATCACAAATAAAGGCCCGTTTCTCATTTAAACGCATATTTACAAAGTTATGAGGATTTAAAGATTTTTTGAAAGTTTCATATAAAAAATCGATTTTTGGTCAAAAATGTTAGTGATCACAAATAAAGGTCTGTTTCTCATTTAAATGCATATTTACAGTCATGAGGATTGAGATTTTTTGAAAATTTCATATAAAAAATCGATTTTTGCTCAAAAATGTTAGTGATCACAAATAACGGCCCGTTTCTCATTTAAACGCATATTTACAAAGTTATGAGGGTTTAAAAATTTTTTTAAAAATTTCATATAAGAAATCGATTTTTGGTCAAAAATGTTAGTGATCACAAATAAAGGCTCGTTTCTCATTTAAACGCATATTTACAAAGTTATGAGGGTTTAAAGATTTTTTACAAATTTCATATAAAAAATCGATTTTTGCTCAAAAATGTTAGTGATCACAAATAAAGGCCCGTTTCTCATTTAAATGCATATTTACAAAGTTATGAGGGTTTAAAGATTTTTTACAAATTTCATATAAAAAATCGATTTTTGGTCAAAAATGTTAGTGATCACAAATAAAGGCCCGTTTCTCATTTAAATGCATATTTACAAAGTTATGAGGGTTTAAAGATTTTTTACAAATTTCATATAAAAAATCGATTTTTGCTCAAAAATGTTAGTGATCACAAATAAAGGCCCGTTTCTCATTTAAATGCATATTTACAAAGTTATGAGGGTTTACAGATTTTTTGAAAATTTCACATAAAAAATCGATTGTTGGTAAAAAATGTTAGTGATCACAAATAAAGGTCTCTCATTTAAACGCATATTTACAAAGTTATGAGGGTTTAAAGATTTTTTACAAATTTCATATAAAAAATCGATTTTTGCTCAAAAATGTTAGTGATCACAAATAAAGGCCCGTTTCTCATTTAAATGCATATTTACAAAGTTATGAGGGTTTAAAGATTTTTTACAAATTTCATATAAAAAATCGATTTTTGGTCAAAAATGTTAGTGATCACAAATAAAGGCCCGTTTCTCATTTAAATGCATATTTACAAAGTTATGAGGGTTTAAAGATTTTTTACAAATTTCAATTAAAATTCGATTTTTGGTCAAAAATGTTAGTGATCACAAATAAAGGCTAGTTTCTCATTTAAATGCATATTTACAAAGTTATAAGGGTTTAAAGATTTTTTACAAATTTCATATAAAAAATCGATTTTTGCTCAAAAATGTTAGTGATCACAAATAAAGGCCCGTTTCTCATTTAAACGCATATTTCCAGTTATGAGTGTTTAAAGATTTTTTTTGAAAATTTCATATAAAAAATCGATTTTTGGTCAAAAAGGTTAGTGATCACAAATAAAGGCCCGTTTCTCATTTAAACGCATATTTCCAAAGTTATGAGTGTTTAAAGATTTTTTACAAATTTCATATAAAAAATCGATTTTTGCTCAAAAATGTTAGTGATCACAAATAAAGGCCCGTTTCTCATTTAAATGCATATTTACAAAGTTATGAGGGTTTAAAGATTTTTTACAAATTTCATATAAAAAATTGATTTTTGCTCAAAAATGTTAGTGATCACAAATAAAGGCCCGTTTCTCATTAAAATGCATATTTACAAAGTAATGAGGGTTTAAAGATTTTTTACAAATTTCATATAAAAAATTGATTTTTGCTCAAAAATGTTAGTGATCACAAATAAAGGCCCGTTTCTCATTAAAATGCATATTTACAAAGTAATGAGGGTTTAAAGATTTTTTACAAATTTCATATAAAAAATCGATTTTTGCTCAAAAAGGTTAGTGATCACAAATAAAGGCCCGTTTCTCATTTAAACGCATATTTCCAGTTATGAGTGTTTAAAGATTTTTTTTGAAAATTTCATATAAAAAATCGATTTTTGGTCAAAAAGGTTAGTGATCACAAATAAAAGCACGTTTCTCATTTAAATGCATATTTATAAAGTTATGAAGGTTTAAAGATTTTTTGCAAATTTCATATAAAAAATCGATTTTTGGTCAAAAATGTTAGTGATCACAAATAAAGGCCCGTTTCTCATTTAAACGCATATTTACAAAGTTATGAGGATTTAAAGATTTTTTGAAAGTTTCATATAAAAAATCGATTTTTGGTCAAAAATGTTAGTGATCACAAATAAAGGCCCGTTTCTCATTTAAATGCATATTTACAGTCATGAGGATTGAGATTTTTTGAAAATTTCATATAAAAAATCGATTTTTGCTCAAAAATGTTAGTGATCACAAATAACGGCCCGTTTCTCATTTAAACGCATATTTACAAAGTTATGAGGGTTTAAAGATTTTTTGAAAATTTCACATAAAAAATCGATTGTTGGTCAAAAATGTTAGTGATCACAAATAAAGGCCCGTTTCTCATTTAAACGCATATTTGCAAAGTTATGAGGGTTTAAAAATTTTTTTAAAAATTTCATATAAGAAATCGATTTTTGGTCAAAAACGTTAGTGATCACAAATAAAGGCTCGTTTCTCATTTAAACGCATATTTACAAAGTTATGAGGGTTTAAAGATTTTTTACAAATTTCATATAAAAAATCGATTTTTGCCCAAAAATGTTAGTGATCACAAATAAAGGCCCGTTTCTCATTTAAATGCATATTTACAAAGTTATGAGGGTTTAAAGATTTTTTACAAATTTCATATAAAAAATCGATTTTTGGTCAAAAATGTTAGTGATCACAAATAAAGGCCCGTTTCTCATTTAAATGCATATTTACAAACTTATGAGGGTTTAAAGATTTTTTACAAATTTCATATAAAAAATCGATTTTTGCTCAAAAATGTTAGTGATCACAAATAAAGGCCCGTTTCTCATTTAAATGCATATTTACAAAGTTATGAGGGTTTACAGATTTTTTGAAAATTTCACATAAAAAATCGATTGTTGGTAAAAAATGTTAGTGATCACAAATAAAGGCCCGTCTCTCATTTAAACGCATATTTACAAAGTTATGAGGGTTTAAAAATTTCATATAAAAAATCGATTTTTGGTCAAAAATGTTAGTGATCACAAATAAAGGCCCGTTTCTCATTTAAACGCATATTTACAAAGTTATGAGGGTTTAAAGATTTTTTACAAATTTCATATAAAAAATCGATTTTTGGTCAAAAATGTTAGTGATCACAAATAAAGGCCCGTTTCTCATTTAAATGCATATTTACAAAGTTATGAGGGTTTAAAGATTTTTTACAAATTTCATATAAAAAATCGATTTTTGGTCAAAAATGTTAGTGATCACAAATAAAGGCCCGTTTCTCATTTAAATGCATATTTACAAAGTTATGAGGGTTTAAAGATTTTTTACAAATTTCAATTAAAATTCGATTTTTGGTCAAAAATGTTAGTGATCACAAATAAAGGCTAGTTTCTCATTTAAATGCATATTTACAAAGTTATAAGGGTTTAAAGATTTTTTACAAATTTCATATAAAAAATCGATTTTTGCTCAAAAATGTTAGTGATCACAAATAAAGGCCCGTTTCTCATTTAAACGCATATTTCCAGTTATGAGTGTTTAAAGATTTTTTTTGAAAATTTCATATAAAAAATCGATTTTTGGTCAAAAAGGTTAGTGATCACAAATAAAGGCCCGTTTCTCATTTAAACGCATATTTCCAAAGTTATGAGTGTTTAAAGATTTTTTACAAATTTCATATAAAAAATCGATTTTTGCTCAAAAATGTTAGTGATCACAAATAAAGGCCCGTTTCTCATTAAAATGCATATTTACAAAGTAATGAGGGTTTAAAGATTTTTTACAAATTTCATATAAAAAATTGATTTTTGCTCAAAAATGTTAGTGATCACAAA
Organism: Protocalliphora azurea; assembly: GCA_932274085.1. Taxonomy (NCBI): domain Eukaryota; kingdom Metazoa; phylum Arthropoda; class Insecta; order Diptera; family Calliphoridae; genus Protocalliphora; species Protocalliphora azurea. Next base: position 126,904,479 of record OW026520.1, read on the forward strand.
TAAAGGCCCGTTTCTCATTAAAATGCATATTTACAAAGTAATGAGGGTTTAAAGATTTTTTACAAATTTCATATAAAAAATCGATTTTTGCTCAAAAAGGTTAGTGATCACAAATAAAGGCCCGTCTCTCATTTAAACGCATATTTACAAAGTTATGAGGATTTAAAGATTTTTTGAAAGTTTCATATAAAAAATCGATTTTTGGTCAAAAATGTTAGTGATCACAAATAACGGCCCGTTTCTCATTTAAACGCATATTTCCAGTTATGAGTGTTTAAAGATTTTTTTTGAAAATTTCATATAAAAAATCGATTTTTGGTCAAAAAGGTTAGTGATCACAAATAAAAGCACGTTTCTCATTTAAATGCATATTTATAAAGTTATGAAGGTTTAAAGATTTTTTGCAAATTTCATATAAAAAATCGATTTTTGGTCAAAAATGTTAGTGATCACAAATAAAGGCCCGTTTCTCATTTAAACGCATATTTACAAAGTTATGAGGATTTAAAGATTTTTTGAGTTTCATATAAAAAATCGATTTTTGGTCAAAAATGTTAGTGATCACAAATAAAGGCCCGTTTCTCATTTAAATGCATATTTACAGTCATGAGGATTGAGATTTTTTGAAAATTTCATATAAAAAATCGATTTTTGCTCAAAAATGTTAGTGATCACAAATAACGGCCCGTTTCTCATTTAAACGCATATTTACAAAGTTATGAGGGTTTAAAGATTTTTTGAAAATTTCACATAAAAAATCGATTGTTGGTCAAAAATGTTAGTGATCACAAATAAAGGCCCGTTTCTCATTTAAACGCATATTTGCAAAGTTATGAGGGTTTAAAAATTTTTTTAAAAATTTCATATAAGAAATCGATTTTTGGTCAAAAATGTTAGTGATCACAAATAAAGGCTCGTTTCTCATTTAAACGCATATTTACAAAGTTATGAGGGTTTAAAGATTTTTTACAAATTTCATATAAAAAATCGATTTTTGCCCAAAAATGTTAGTGATCACAAATAAAGGCCCGTTTCTCATTTAAATGCATATTTACAAAGTTATGAGGGTTTAAAGATTTTTTACAAATTTCATATAAAAAATCGATTTTTGGTCAAAAATGTTAGTGATCACAAATAAAGGCCCGTTTTTCATTTAAATGCATATTTACAAAGTTATGAGGGTTTAAAGATTTTTTACAAATTTCATATAAAAAATCGATTTTTGCTCAAAAATGTTAGTGATCACAAATAAAGGCCCGTTTCTCATTTAAATGCATATTTACAAAGTTATGAGGGTTTACAGATTTTTTGAAAATTTCACATAAAAAATCGATTGTTGGTAAAAAATGTTAGTGATCACAAATAAAGGCCCGTCTCTCATTTAAACGCATATTTACAAAGTTATGAGGGTTTAAAAATTTCATATAAAAAATCGATTTTTGGTCAAAAATGTTAGTGATCACAAATAAAGGCCCGTTTCTCATTTAAATGCATATTTACAAAGTTATGAGGGTTTAAAGATTTTTTACAAATTTCATATAAAAAATCGATTTTTGGTCAAAAATGTTAGTGATCACAAATAAAGGCCCGTTTCTCATTTAAATGCATATTTACAAAGTTATGAGGGTTTAAAGATTTTTTACAAATTTCAATTAAAATTCGATTTTTGGTCAAAAATGTTAGTGATCACAAATAAAGGCTAGTTTCTCATTTAAATGCATATTTACAAAGTTATAAGGGTTTAAACATTTTTTACAAATTTCGTATAAAAAATCGATTTTTGCTCAAAAATGTTAGTGATCACAAATAAAGGCCCGTTTCTCATTTAAACGCATATTTCCAGTTATGAGTGTTTAAAGATTTTTTTTGAAAATTTCATATAAAAAATCGATTTTTGGTCAAAAAGGTTAGTGATCACAAATAAAGGCCCGTTTCTCATTTAAACGCATATTTCCAAAGTTATGAGTGTTTAAAGATTTTTTACAAATTTCATATAAAAAATCGATTTTTGCTCAAAAATGTTAGTGATCACAAATAAAGGCCCGTTTCTCATTTAAATGCATATTTACAAAGTTATGAGGGTTTAAAGATTTTTTACAAATTTCATATAAAAAATTGATTTTTGCTCAAAAATGTTAGTGATCACAAATAAAGGCCCGTTTCTCATTAAAATGCATATTTACAAAGTAATGAGGGTTTAAAGATTTTTTACAAATTTCATATAAAAAATTGATTTTTGCTCAAAAATGTTAGTGATCACAAATAAAGGCCCGTTTCTCATTAAAATGCATATTTACAAAGTAATGAGGGTTTAAAGATTTTTTAAAAATTTCATATAAAAAATCGATTTTTGCTCAAAAAGGTTAGTGATCACAAATAAAGGCCCGTTTCTCATTTAAATGCATATTTCCAGTTATGAGTGTTTAAAGATTTTTTGCAAATTTCATATAAAAAATCGATTTTTGGTCAAAAATGTTAGTGATCACAAATAAAGGCCCGTTTCTCATTTAAACGCATATTTACAAAGTTATGAGGATTTAAAGATTTTTTGAAAGTTTCATATAAAAAATCGATTTTTGGTCAAAAATGTTAGTGATCACAAATAAAGGCCCGTTTCTCATTTAAATGCATATTTACAGTCATGAGAATTGAGATTTTTTGAAAATTTCATATAAAAAATCGATTTTTGCTCAAAAATGTTAGTAATCACAAATAACGGCCCGTTTCTCATTTAAACGCATATTTACAAAGTTATGAGGGTTTAAAGATTTTTTGAAAATTTCACATAAAAAATCGATTGTTGGTCAAAAATGTTAGTGATCACAAATAAAGGCCCGTTTCTCATTTAAACGCATATTTGCAAAGTTATGAGGGTTTAAAAATTTTTTTAAAAATTTCATATAAGAAATCGATTTTTGGTCAAAAATGTTAGTGATCACAAATAAAGGCTCGTTTCTCATTTAAACGCATATTTACAAAGTTATGAGGGTTTAAAGATTTTTTACAAATTTCATATAAAAAATCGATTTTTGCTCAAAAATGTTAGTGATCACAAATAAAGGCCCGTTTCTCATTTAAATGCATATTTACAAAGTTATGAGGGTTTAAAGATTTTTTACAAATTTCATATAAAAAATCGATTTTTGGTCAAAAATGTTAGTGATCACAAATAAAGGCCCGTTTCTCATTTAAATGCATATTTACAAAGTTATGAGGGTTTAAAGATTTTTTACAAATTTCATATAAAAAATCGATTTTTGCTCAAAAATGTTAGTGATCACAAATAAAGGCCCGTTTCTCATTTAAATGCATATTTACAAAGTTATGAGGGTTTAAAGATTTTTTGAAAATTTCACATAAAAAATCGATTGTTGGTAAAAAATGTTAGTGATCACAAATAAAGGCCCGTCGTCTCTCATTTAAACGCATATTTACAAAGTTATGAGGGTTTAAAAATTTGTTTAAAAATTTCATATAAAAAATCGATTTTTGGTCAAAAATGTTAGTGATCACAAATAAAGGCCCGTTTCTCATTTAAACGCATATTTACAAAGTTATGACTGTTTAAAGATTTTTTACAAATTTCATATAAAAAATCGATTTTTGCTCAAAAATGTTAGTGATCACAAATAAAGGCCCGTTTCTCATTTAAATGCATATTTACAAAGTTATGAGGGTTTAAAGATTTTTTACAAATTTCATATAAAAAATCGATTTTTGGTCAAAAATGTTAGTGATCACAAATAAAGGCCCGTTTCTCATTTAAATGCATATTTACAAAGTTATGAGGGTTTAAAGATTTTTTACAAATTTCAATTAAAATTCGATTTTTGGTCAAAAATGTTAGTGATCACAAATAAAGGCTAGTTTCTCATTTAAATGCATATTTACAAAGTTATAAGGGTTTAAAGATTTTTTACAAATTTCATATAAAAAATTCATTTTTGCTCAAAAATGTTAGTGATCACAAATAAAGGCCCGTTTCTCATTTAAACGCATATTTACAAAGTTATGAGGATTTAAAGATTTTTTGAAAGTTTCATATAAAAAATCGATTTTTGGTCAAAAATGTTAGTGATCACAAATAAAGGCCCGTTTCTCATTTAAATGCATATTTACAGTCATGAGGATTGAGATTTTTTGAAAATTTCATATAAAAAATCGATTTTTGCTCAAAAATGTTAGTGATCACAAATAACGGCCCGTTTCTCATTTAAACGCATATTTACAAAGTTATGAGGGTTTAAAGATTTTTTGAAAATTTCACATAAAAAATCGATTGTTGGTCAAAAATGTTAGTGATCACAAATAAAGGCCCGTTTCTCATTTAAACGCATATTTGCAAAGTTATGAGGGTTTAAAAATTTTTTTAAAAATTTCATATAAGAAATCGATTTTTGGTCAAAAATGTTAGTGATCACAAATAAAGGCTCGTTTCTCATTTAAACGCATATTTACAAAGTTATGAGGGTTTAAAGATTTTTTACAAATTTCATATAAAAAATCGATTTTTGCTCAAAAATGTTAGTGATCACAAATAAAGGCCCGTTTCTCATTTAAATGCATATTTACAAAGTTATGAGGGTTTAAAGATTTTTTACAAATTTCATATAAAAAATCGATTTTTGGTCAAAAATGTTAGTGATCACAAATAAAGGCCCGTTTCTCATTTAAATGCATATTTACAAAGTTATGAGGGTTTAAAGATTTTTTACAAATTTCATATAAAAAATCGATTTTTGCTCAAAAATGTTAGTGATCACAAATAAAGGCCCGTTTCTCATTTAAATGCATATTTACAAAGTTATGAGGGTTTAAAGATTTTTTGAAAATTTCACATAAAAAATCGATTGTTGGTAAAAAATGTTAGTGATCACAAATAAAGGCCCGTCGTCTCTCATTTAAACGCATATTTACAAAGTTATGAGGGTTTAAAAATTTTTTTAAAAATTTCATATAAAAAATCGATTTTTGGTCAAAAATGTTAGTGATCACAAATAAAGGCCCGTTTCTCATTTAAACGCATATTTACAAAGTTATGACTGTTTAAAGATTTTTTACAAATTTCATATAAAAAATCGATTTTTGCTCAAAAATGTTAGTGATCACAAATAAAGGCCCGTTTCTCATTTAAATGCATATTTACAAAGTTATGAGGGTTTAAAGATTTTTTACAAATTTCATATAAAAAATCGATTTTTGGTCAAAAATGTTAGTGATCACAAATAAAGGCCCGTTTCTCATTTAAATGCATATTTACAAAGTTATGAGGGTTTAAAGATTTTTTACAAATTTCAATTAAAATTCGATTTTTGGTCAAAAATGTTAGTGATCACAAATAAAGGCTAGTTTCTCATTTAAATGCATATTTACAAAGTTATAAGGGTTTAAAGATTTTTTACAAATTTCATATAAAAAATCCATTTTTGCTCAAAAATGTTAGTGATCACAAATAAAGGCCCGTTTCTCATTTAAACGCATATTTCCAGTTATGAGTGTTTAAAGATTTTTTTTGAAAATTTCATATAAAAAATCGATTTTTGGTCAAAAAGGTTAGTGATCACAAATAAAGGCCCGTTTCTCATTTAAACGCATATTTCCAAAGTTATGAGTGTTTAAAGATTTTTTACAAATTTCATATAAAAAATCGATTTTTGCTCAAAAATGTTACTGATCACAAATAAAGGCCCGTTTCTCATTTAAATGCATATTTACAAAGTTATGAGGGTTTAAAGATTTTTTACAAATTTCATATAAAAAATCGATTTTTGCTCAAAAAGGTTAGTGATCACAAATAAAGGCCCGTTTCTCATTTAAACGCATATTTCCAAAGTTATGAGTGTTTAAAGCTTTTTTACAAATTTCATATAAAAAATCGATTTTTGGTCAAAAATGTTAGTGATCACAAATAAAGGCCCGTTTCTCATTTAAATGCATATTTACAAAGTTATGAGGGTTTAAAGATTTTTTACAAATTTCATATAAAAAATTGATTTTTGCTCAAAAATGTTAGTGATCACAAATAAAGGCCCGTTTCTCATTAAAATGCATATTTACAAAGTTATGTGGGTTTAAAGATTTTTTACAAATTTCATATAAAAAATCTATTTTTGGTCAAAAATGTTAGTGATCACAAATAAAGGCCCGTTTCTCATTTAAATGCATATTTACAAAGTTATGTGGGTTTAAAGATTTTTTACAAATTTCATATAAAAAATCTATTTTTGGTCAAAAATGTTAGTGATCACAAATAAAGGCCCGTTTCTCATTTAAACGCATATTTACAAAGTTATGAGGGTTTAAAGATTTTTTGTAAATTTCACATAAAAAATCGATTTTTGGTCAAAAATGCTAGTGATCACAAATAAAGGCCCGTTTCTTATTTAAATGCATATTTACAAAGTTATGAGGGTTTAAAGATTTTTTGTAAATTTCACATAAAAAATCGATTTTTGGTCAAAAATGCTAGTGATCACAAATAAAGGCCCGTTTCTCATTTAAATGCACATTTACAAAGTTATGAGTGTTTAAAGATTTTTTGTAAATTTCACATAAAAAATCGATTTTTGGTCAAAAATGCTAGTGATCACAAATAAAGGCCCGTTTCTCATTTAAACGCACATTTACAAAGTTATGAGTGTTTAAAGATTTTTTGTAAATTTCACATAAAAAATCGATTTTTGGTCAAAAATGCTAGTGATCACAAATAAAGGCCCGTTTCTCATTTAAATGCGTATTTACAAAGTTATGAGGGTTTAAAGATTTTTTGTAAATTTCACATAAAACATCGATTTTTGGTCAAAAATGCTAGTGATCACAAATAAAGGCCCGTTTCTCATTTAAATGCACATTTACAAAGTTATGAGTGTTTAAAGATTTTTTGTAAATTTCACATAAAAAATCGATTTTTGGTCAAAAATGCTAGTGATCACAAATAAAGGCCCGTTTCTCATTTAAATGCATATTTACAAAGTTATGAGTGTTTAAAGATTTTTTACAAATTTCATATAAAAAATCGATTTTTGCTCAAAAATGTTAGTGATCACAAATAAAGGCCCGTTTCTCATTTAAATGCATATTTACAAAGTTATGAGTGTTTAAAGATTTTTTGTAAATTTCACATAAAAAATCGATTTTTGGTCAAAAATGCTAGTGATCACAAATAAAGGCCCGTTTCTCATTTAAATGCATATTTACAAAGTTATGAGTGTTTAAAGATTTTTTACAAATTTCATATAAAAAATCGATTTTTGCTCAAAAATGTTAGTGATCACAAATAAAGGCCCGTTTCTCATTTAAACGCATATTTCCAGTTATGAGTGTTTAAAGATTTTTTTTGAAAATTTCATATAAAAAATCGATTTTTGGTCAAAAAGGTTAGTGATCACAAATAAAAGCACGTTTCTCATTTAAATGCATATTTATAAAGTTATGAAGGTTTAAAGATTTTTTGCAAATTTCATATAAAAAATCGATTTTTGGTCAAAAATGTTAGTGATCACAAATAAAGGCCCGTTTCTCATTTAAACGCATATTTACAAAGTTATGAGGATTTAAAGATTTTTTGAAAGTTTCATATAAAAAATCGATTTTTGGTCAAAAATGTTAGTGATCACAAATAAAGGCCCGTTTCTCATTTAAATGCATATTTACAGTCATGAGGATTGAGATTTTTTGAAAATTTCATATAAAAAATCGATTTTTGCTCAAAAATGTTAGTGATCACAAATAAAGGCCCGTTTCTCATTTAAACGCATATTTACAAAGTTATGAGGGTTTAAAGATTTTTTGAAAATTTCACATAAAAAATCGATTGTTGGTCAAAAATGTTAGTGATCACAAATAAAGGCCCGTTTCTCATTTAAACGCATATTTCCAAAGTTATGAGTGTTTAAAGATTTTTTACGGATTTCATATAAAAAATCGATTTTTGGTCAAAAATGTTAGTGCTCACAAATAAAGGCCCGTTTCTCATTTAAATGCATATTTACAAAGTTATGAGGGTTTAAAGATTTTTTACAAATTTCATATAAAGAATCGTTTTTTGCTCAAAAATATTAGTGATCACAAATAAAGGCCCGTTTCTCATTTAAACGCATATTTACAAAGTTATGAGGGTTTAAAGATTTTTTGCAAATTTCATATAAAAAATCGATTTTTGCTCAAAAATGTTAGTGATCACAAATAAAGGCTCGTTTCTCATTTAAATGCATATTTACAAAGTTATGAGTGTTTAATATTTTTTTTGAAAATTTCATATAAAAAATCGATTTTTGGTCAAAAATGTTATTGATCACAAATAAAGGCCCGTTTCTCATTTAAACGCATATTTCCAAAGTTATGAGTGTTTAAAGATTTTTTACGGATTTCATATAAAAAATCGATTTTTGGTCAAAAATGTTAGTGCTCACAAATAAAGGCCCGTTTCTCATTTAAATGCATATTTACAAAGTTATGAGGGTTTAAAGATTTTTTACAAATTTCATATAAAAAATCGTTTTTTGCTCAAAAATATTAGTGATCACAAATAAAGGCCCGTTTCTCATTTAAACGCATATTTACAAAGTTATGAGGGTTTAAACATTTTTTGCAAATTTCATATAAAAAATCGATTTTTGGTCAAAAATGTTAGTGATCACAAATAAAGGCCCGTTTCTCATTAAAATGCATATTTACAAAGTAATGAGGGTTTAAAGATTTTTTACAAATTTCATATAAAAAATCGATTTTTGCTCAAAAATGTTAGTGATCACAAATAAAAGCACGTTTCTCATTTAATTGCATATTTATAAAGTTATGAAGGTTTAAAGATTTTTTGCAAATTTCATATAAAAAATCGATTTTTGGTCAAAAAGGTTAGTGATCACAAATAAAAGCACGTTTCTCATATAAATGCATATTTATAAAGTTATGAAGGTTTAAAGATTTTTTGCAAATTTCATATAAAAAATCGATTTTTGGTCAAAAATGTTAGTGATCACAAATAAAGGCCCGTTTCTCATTTAAACGCATATTTACAAAGTTATGAGGATTTAAAGATTTTTTGAAAGTTTCATATAAAAAATCGATTTTTGGTCAAAAATGTTAGTGATCACAAATAAAGGCCCGTTTCTCATTTAAATGTATATTTACAGTCATGAGGATTGAGATTTTTTGAAAATTTCATATAAAAAATCGATTTTTGCTCAAAAATGTTAGTGATCACAAATAAAGGCCCGTTTCTCATTTAAACGCATATTTACAAAGTTATGAGGGTTTAAAGATTTTTTGAAAATTTCACATAAAAAATCGATTGTTGGTCAAAAATGTTAGTGATCACAAATAAAGGCCCGTTTCTCATTTAAACGCATATTTGCAAAGTTATGAGGGTTTAAAAATTTTTTTTAAAATTTCATATAAAAAATCGATTTTTGCTCAAAAATGTTAGTGATCACAAATAAAGGCCCGTTTCTCATTTAAATGCATATTTACAAAGTTATGAGGGTTTAAAGATTTTTTGAAAATTTCACATAAAAAATCGATTGTTGGTCAAAAATGTTAGTGATCACAAATAAAGGCCCGTTTCTCATTTAAACGCATATTTACAAAGTTATGAGGGTTTAAAAATTTTTTTAAAAATTTCATATAAAAAATCGATTTTTGGTCAAAAATGTTAGTGATCACAAATAAAGGCCCGTTTCTCATTTAAACGCATATTTACAAAGTTATGAGTGTTTAAAGATTTTTTACAAATTTCATATAAAAAATCGATTTTTGCTCAAAAATGTTAGTGATCACAAATAAAGGCCCGTTTCTCATTTAAACGCATATTTCCAGTTATGAGTGTTTAAAGATTTTTTTTGAAAATTTCATATAAAAAATCGATTTTTGGTCAAAAAGGTTAGTGATCACAAATAAAGGCCCGTTTCTCATTTAAACGCATATTTCCAAAGTTATGAGTGTTTAAAGATTTTTTACAAATTTCATATAAAAAATCGATTTTTGCTCAAAAATGTTAGTGATCACAAATAAAGGCCCGTTTCTCATTTAAATGCATATTTACAAAGTTATGAGGGTTAAAAGATTTTTTACAAATTTCATATAAAAAATCGATTTTTGCTCAAAAATGTTAGTGATCACAAATAAAGGCCCGTTTCTCATTTAAATGCATATTTACAAAGTTATGAGGGTTTAAAGATTTTTTACAAATTTCATATAAAAAATTGATTTTTGCTCAAAAATGTTAGTGATCACAAATAAAGGCCCGTTTCTCATTTAAACGCATATTTACAAAGTTATGAGGGTTTAAGGATTTTTTACAAATTTCAATTAAAATTCGATTTTTGGTCAAAAATGTTAGTGATCACAAATAAAGGCTAGTTTCTCATTTAAATGCATATTTACAAAGTTATGAGGGTTTAAAGATTTTTTACAAATTTCATATAAAAAATCGATTTTAGCTCAAAAATGTTAGTGATCACAAATAAAGGCCCGTTTCTCATTTAAACGCATATTTCCAGTTATGAGTGTTTAAAGATTTTTTTTGAAAATTTCATATAAAAAATCGATTTTTGGTCAAAAAGGTTAGTGATCACAAATAAAGGCCCGTTTCTCATTTAAACGCATATTTCCAAAGTTATGAGTGTTTAAAGAATTTTTACAAATTTCATATAAAAAATCGATTTTTGCTCAAAAATGTTAGTGATCACAAATAAAGGCCCGTTTCTCATTTAAATGCATATTTACAAAGTTATGAGGGTTTAAAGATTTTTTACAAATTTCATATAAAAAATTGATTTTTGCTCAAAAATGTTAGTGATCACAAATAAAGGCCCGTTTCTCATTAAAATGCATATTTACAAAGTAATGAGGGTTTAAAGATTTTTTACAAATTTCATATAAAAAATCGATTTTTGGTCAAAAATGTTAGTGATCACAAATAAAGGCCCGTTTCTCATTTAAATGCATATTTACAAAGTTATGAGGGTTTAAAGATTTTTTACAAATTTCATATAAAAAATCGATTTTTGGTCAAAAATGTTAGTGATCACAAATAAAGGCCCGTTTCTCATTTAAATGCATATTTACAAAGTTATGAGGGTTTAAAGATTTTTTACAAATTTCAATTAAAATTCGATTTTTGGTCAAAAATGTTAGTGATCACAAATAAAGGCCCGTTTCTCATTTAAATGCATATTTACAAAGTTATGTGGGTTTAAAGATTTTTTACAAATTTCAATTAAAATTCGATTTTTGGTCAAAAATGTTAGTGATCACAAATAAAGGCCCGTTTCTCATTTAAACGCATATTTACAAAGTTATGAGGGTTTAAAGATTTTTTGTAAATTTCACATAAAAAATCGATTTTTGGTCAAAAATGCTAGTGATCACAAATAAAGGCCCGTTTCTCATTTAAATGCACATTTACAAAGTTATGAGTGTTTAAAGATTTTTTGTAAATTTCACATAAAAAATCGATTTTTGGTCAAAAATGCTAGTGATCACAAATAAAGGCCCGTTTCTCATTTAAACGCATATTTCCAGTTATGAGTGTTCAAAGATTTTTTACAAATTTCATATAAAAAATCGATTTTTGCTCAAAAATGTTAGTGATCACAAATAAAGGCCCGTTTCTCATTAAAATGCATATTTACAAAGTAATGAGGGTTTAAAGATTTTTTACAAATTTCATATAAAAAATCGATTTTTGGTCAAAAATGTTAGTGATCACAAATAAAGGCCCGTTTCTCATTTAAATGCATATTTACAAAGTTATGAGGGTTTAAAGATTTTTTAAAAATTTCATATAAAAAATCGAATTTTGGTCAAAAATGTTAGTGATCACAAATAAAGGCCCGTTTCTCATTTAAATGCATATTTACAAAGTTATGAGGGTTTAAAGATTTTTTACAAATTTCAATTAAAATTCGATTTTTGGTCAAAAATGTTAGTGATCACAAATAAAGGCTAGTTTCTCATTTAAATGCATATTTACAAAGTTATGAGGGTTTAAAGATTTTTTACAAATTTCAATTAAAATTCGATTTTTGGTCAAAAATGTTAGTGATCACAAATAAAGGCCCGTTTCTCATTTAAACGCATATTTACAAAGTTATGAGGGTTTAAAGATTTTTTGTAAATTTCACATAAAAAATCGATTTTTGGTCAAAAATGCTAGTGATCACAAATAAAGGCCCGTTTCTTATTTAAATGCATATTTACAAAGTTATGAGGGTTTAAAGATTTTTTGTAAATTTCACATAAAAAATCGATTTTTGGTCAAAAATGCTAGTGATCACAAATAAAGGCCCGTTTCTCATTTAAATGCACATTTACAAAGTTATGAGTGTTTAAAGATTTTTTGTAAATTTCACATAAAAAATCGATTTTTGGTCAAAAATGCTAGTGATCACAAATAAAGGCCCGTTTCTCATTTAAACGCACATTTACAAAGTTATGAGTGTTTAAAGATTTTTTGTAAATTTCACATAAAAAATCGATTTTTGGTCAAAAATGCTAGTGATCACAAATAAAGGCCCGTTTCTCATTTAAATGCATATTTACAAAGTTATGAGGGTTTAAAGATTTTTTGTAAATTTCACATAAAACATCGATTTTTGGTCAAAAATGCTAGTGATCACAAATAAAGGCCCGTTTCTCATTTAAATGCACATTTACAAAGTTATGAGTGTTTAAAGATTTTTTGTAAATTTCACATAAAAAATCGATTTTTGGTCAAAAATGCTAGTGATCACAAATAAAGGCCCGTTTCTCATTTAAATGCATATTTACAAAGTTATGAGTGTTTAAAGATTTTTTACAAATTTCATATAAAAAATCGATTTTTGCTCAAAAATGTTAGTGATCACAAATAAAGGCCCGTTTCTCATTTAAATGCATATTTACAAAGTTATGAGGGTTTAAAGATTTTTTACAAATTTCATATAAAAAATCGATTTTTGCTCAAAAATGTTAGTGATCACAAATAAAGGCCCGTTTCTCATTTAAACGCATATTTCCAGTTATGAGTGTTTAAAGATTTTTTTTGAAAATTTCATATAAAAAATCGATTTTTGGTCAAAAAGGTTAGTGATCACAAATAAAAGCACGTTTCTCATTTAAACGCATATTTACAAAGTTATGAGGATTTAAAGATTTTTTGAAAGTTTCATATAAAAAATCGATTTTTGGTCAAAAATGTTAGTGATCACAAATAAAGGCCCGTTTCTCATTTAAACGCATATTTCCAAAGTTATGAGTGTTTAAAGATTTTTTACGGATTTCATATAAAAAATCGATTTTTGGTCAAAAATGTTAGTGCTCACAAATAAAGGCCCGTTTCTCATTTAAATGCATATTTACAAAGTTATGAGGGTTTAAAGATTTTTTACAAATTTCATATAAAAAATCGTTTTTTGCTCAAAAATATTAGTGATCACAAATAAAGGCCCGTTTCTCATTTAAACGCATATTTACAAAGTTATGAGGGTTTAAAGATTTTTTGCAAATTTCATATAAAAAATCGATTTTTGCTCAAAAATGTTAGTGATCACAAATAAAGGCTCGTTTCTCATTTAAATGCATATTTACAAAGTTATGAGTGTTTAATATTTTTTTTGAAAATTTCATATAAAAAATCGATTTTTGGTCAAAAATGTTATTGATCACAAATAAAGGCCCGTTTCTCATTTAAACGCATATTTCCAAAGTTATGAGTGTTTAAAGATTTTTTACGGATTTCATATAAAAAATCGATTTTTGGTCAAAAATGTTAGTGCTCACAAATAAAGGCCCGTTTCTCATTTAAATGCATATTTACAAAGTTATGAGGGTTTAAAGATTTTTTACAAATTTCATATAAAAAATCGTTTTTTGCTCAAAAATATTAGTGATCACAAATAAAGGCCCGTTTCTCATTTAAACGCATATTTACAAAGTTATGAGGGTTTAAACATTTTTTGCAAATTTCATATAAAAAATCGATTTTTGGTCAAAAATGTTAGTGATCACAAATAAAGGCCCGTTTCTCATTAAAATGCATATTTACAAAGTAATGAGGGTTTAAAGATTTTTTACAAATTTCATATAAAAAATCGATTTTTGCTCAAAAATGTTAGTGATCACAAATAAAGGCCCGTTTCTCATTTAAACGCACATTTACAAAGTTATGAGTGTTTAAAGATTTTTTGTAAATTTCACATAAAAAATCGATTTTTGGTCAAAAATGCTAGTGATCACAAATAAAGGCCCGTTTCTCATTTAAATGCATATTTACAAAGTTATGAGGGTTTAAAGATTTTTTGTAAATTTCACATAAAACATCGATTTTTGGTCAAAAATGCTAGTGATCACAAATAAAGGCCCGTTTCTCATTTAAATGCACATTTACAAAGTTATGAGTGTTTAAAGATTTTTTGTAAATTTCACATAAAAAATCGATTTTTGGTCAAAAATGCTAGTGATCACAAATAAAGGCCCGTTTCTCATTTAAATGCATATTTACAAAGTTATGAGTGTTTAAAGATTTTTTACAAATTTCATATAAAAAATCGATTTTTGCTCAAAAATGTTAGTGATCACAAATAAAGGCCCGTTTCTCATTTAAATGCATATTTACAAAGTTATGAGGGTTTAAAGATTTTTTACAAATTTCATATAAAAAATCGATTTTTGCTCAAAAATGTTAGTGATCACAAATAAAGGCCCGTTTCTCATTTAAACGCATATTTCCAGTTATGAGTGTTTAAAGATTTTTTTTGAAAATTTCATATAAAAAATCGATTTTTGGTCAAAAAGGTTAGTGATCACAAATAAAAGCACGTTTCTCATTTAAACGCATATTTACAAAGTTATGAGGATTTAAAGATTTTTTGAAAGTTTCATATAAAAAATCGATTTTTGGTCAAAAATGTTAGTGATCACAAATAAAGGCCCGTTTCTCATTTAAATGCATATTTACAGTCATGAGGATTGAGATTTTTTGAAAATTTCATATAAAAAATCGATTTTTGCTCAAAAATGTTAGTGATCACAAATAAAGGCCCGTTTCTCATTTAAACGCATATTTACAAAGTTATGAGGGTTTAAAGATTTTTTGAAAATTTCACATAAAAAATCGATTGTTGGTCAAAAATGTTAGTGATCACAAATAAAGGCCCGTTTCTCATTTAAACGCATATTTCCAAAGTTATGAGTGTTTAAAGATTTTTTACGGATTTCATATAAAAAATCGATTTTTGGTCAAAAATGTTAGTGCTCACAAATAAAGGCCCGTTTCTCATTTAAATGCATATTTACAAAGTTATGAGGGTTTAAAGATTTTTTACAAATTTCATATAAAAAATCGTTTTTTGCTCAAAAATATTAGTGATCACAAATAAAGGCCCGTTTCTCATTTAAACGCATATTTACAAAGTTATGAGGGTTTAAAGATTTTTTGCAAATTTCATATAAAAAATCGATTTTTGCTCAAAAATGTTAGTGATCACAAATAAAGGCTCGTTTCTCATTTAAATGCATATTTACAAAGTTATGAGTGTTTAATATTTTTTTTGAAAATTTCATATAAAAAATCGATTTTTGGTCAAAAATGTTATTGATCACAAATAAAGGCCCGTTTCTCATTTAAACGCATATTTCCAAAGTTATGAGTGTTTAAAGATTTTTTACGGATTTCATATAAAAAATCGATTTTTGGTCAAAAATGTTAGTGCTCACAAATAAAGGCCCGTTTCTCATTTAAATGCATATTTACAAAGTTATGAGGGTTTAAAGATTTTTTACAAATTTCATATAAAAAATCGTTTTTTGCTCAAAAATATTAGTGATCACAAATAAAGGCCCGTTTCTCATTTAAACGCATATTTACAAAGTTATGAGGGTTTAAACATTTTTTGCAAATTTCATATAAAAAATCGATTTTTGGTCAAAAATGTTAGTGATCACAAATAAAGGCCCGTTTCTCATTAAAATGCATATTTACAAAGTAATGAGGGTTTAAAGATTTTTTACAAATTTCATATAAAAAATCGATTTTTGCTCAAAAATGTTAGTGATCACAAATAAAAGCACGTTTCTCATTTAATTGCATATTTATAAAGTTATGAAGGTTTAAAGATTTTTTGCAAATTTCATATAAAAAATCGATTTTTGGTCAAAAAGGTTAGTGATCACAAATAAAAGCACGTTTCTCATTTAATTGCATATTTATAAAGTTATGAAGGTTTAAAGATTTTTTGCAAATTTCATATAAAAAATCGATTTTTGGTCAAAAATGTTAGTGATCACAAATAAAGGCCCGTCTCTCATTTAAACGCATATTTACAAAGTTATGAGGGTTTAAAAATTTCATATAAAAAATCGATTTTTGGTCAAAAATGTTAGTGATCACAAATAAAGGCCCGTTTCTCATTTAAACGCATATTTACAAAGTTATGAGGGTTTAAAGATTTTTTACAAATTTCATATAAAAAATCGATTTTTGGTCAAAAATGTTAGTGATCACAAATAAAGGCCCGTTTCTCATTTAAATGCATATTTACAAAGTTATGAGGGTTTAAAGATTTTTTACAAATTTCATATAAAAAATCGATTTTTGGTCAAAAATGTTAGTGATCACAAATAAAGGCCCGTTTCTCATTTAAATGCATATTTACAAAGTTATGAGGGTTTAAAGATTTTTTACAAATTTCAATTAAAATTCGATTTTTGGTCAAAAATGTTAGTGATCACAAATAAAGGCTAGTTTCTCATTTAAATGCATATTTACAAAGTTATAAGGGTTTAAAGATTTTTTACAAATTTCATATAAAAAATCGATTTTTGCTCAAAAATGTTAGTGATCACAAATAAAGGCCCGTTTCTCATTTAAATGCATATTTACAAAGTTATGAGGGTTTAAAGATTTTTTACAAATTTCATATAAAAAATTGATTTTTGCTCAAAAATGTTAGTGATCACAAATAAAGGCCCGTTTCTCATTTAAACGCATATTTACAAAGTTATGAGGGTTTAAGGATTTTTTACAAATTTCAATTAAAATTCGATTTTTGGTCAAAAATGTTAGTGATCACAAATAAAGGCTAGTTTCTCATTTAAATGCATATTTACAAAGTTATGAGGGTTTAAAGATTTTTTACAAATTTCATATAAAAAATCGATTTTAGCTCAAAAATGTTAGTGATCACAAATAAAGGCCCGTTTCTCATTTAAACGCATATTTCCAGTTATGAGTGTTTAAAGATTTTTTTTGAAAATTTCATATAAAAAATCGATTTTTGGTCAAAAAGGTTAGTGATCACAAATAAAGGCCCGTTTCTCATTTAAACGCATATTTCCAAAGTTATGAGTGTTTAAAGAATTTTTACAAATTTCATATAAAAAATCGATTTTTGCTCAAAAATGTTAGTGATCACAAATAAAGGCCCGTTTCTCATTTAAATGCATATTTACAAAGTTATGAGGGTTTAAAGATTTTTTACAAATTTCATATAAAAAATTGATTTTTGCTCAAAAATGTTAGTGATCACAAATAAAGGCCCGTTTCTCATTAAAATGCATATTTACAAAGTAATGAGGGTTTAAAGATTTTTTACAAATTTCATATAAAAAATCGATTTTTGGTCAAAAATGTTAGTGATCACAAATAAAGGCCCGTTTCTCATTTAAATGCATATTTACAAAGTTATGAGGGTTTAAAGATTTTTTACAAATTTCATATAAAAAATCGATTTTTGGTCAAAAATGTTAGTGATCACAAATAAAGGCCCGTTTCTCATTTAAATGCATATTTACAAAGTTATGAGGGTTTAAAGATTTTTTACAAATTTCAATTAAAATTCGATTTTTGGTCAAAAATGTTAGTGATCACAAATAAAGGCCCGTTTCTCATTTAAATGCATATTTACAAAGTTATGTGGGTTTAAAGATTTTTTACAAATTTCAATTAAAATTCGATTTTTGGTCAAAAATGTTAGTGATCACAAATAAAGGCCCGTTTCTCATTTAAACGCATATTTACAAAGTTATGAGGGTTTAAAGATTTTTTGTAAATTTCACATAAAAAATCGATTTTTGGTCAAAAATGCTAGTGATCACAAATAAAGGCCCGTTTCTCATTTAAATGCACATTTACAAAGTTATGAGTGTTTAAAGATTTTTTGTAAATTTCACATAAAAAATCGATTTTTGGTCAAAAATGCTAGTGATCACAAATAAAGGCCCGTTTCTCATTTAAACGCATATTTCCAGTTATGAGTGTTCAAAGATTTTTTACAAATTTCATATAAAAAATCGATTTTTGCTCAAAAATGTTAGTGATCACAAATAAAGGCCCGTTTCTCATTAAAATGCATATTTACAAAGTAATGAGGGTTTAAAGATTTTTTACAAATTTCATATAAAAAATCGATTTTTGGTCAAAAATGTTAGTGATCACAAATAAAGGCCCGTTTCTCATTTAAATGCATATTTACAAAGTTATGAGGGTTTAAAGATTTTTTAAAAATTTCATATAAAAAATCGATTTTTGGTCAAAAATGTTAGTGATCACAAATAAAGGCCCGTTTCTCATTTAAATGCATATTTACAAAGTTATGAGGGTTTAAAGATTTTTTACAAATTTCAATTAAAATTCGATTTTTGGTCAAAAATGTTAGTGATCACAAATAAAGGCTAGTTTCTCATTTAAATGCATATTTACAAAGTTATGAGGGTTTAAAGATTTTTTACAAATTTCAATTAAAATTCGATTTTTGGTCAAAAATGTTAGTGATCACAAATAAAGGCCCGTTTCTCATTTAAACGCATATTTACAAAGTTATGAGGGTTTAAAGATTTTTTGTAAATTTCACATAAAAAATCGATTTTTGGTCAAAAATGCTAGTGATCACAAATAAAGGCCCGTTTCTTATTTAAATGCATATTTACAAAGTTATGAGGGTTTAAAGATTTTTTGTAAATTTCACATAAAAAATCGATTTTTGGTCAAAAATGCTAGTGATCACAAATAAAGGCCCGTTTCTCATTTAAATGCACATTTACAAAGTTATGAGTGTTTAAAGATTTTTTGTAAATTTCACATAAAAAATCGATTTTTGGTCAAAAATGCTAGTGATCACAAATAAAGGCCCGTTTCTCATTTAAACGCACATTTACAAAGTTATGAGTGTTTAAAGATTTTTTGTAAATTTCACATAAAAAATCGATTTTTGGTCAAAAATGCTAGTGATCACAAATAAAGGCCCGTTTCTCATTTAAATGCATATTTACAAAGTTATGAGGGTTTAAAGATTTTTTGTAAATTTCACATAAAACATCGATTTTTGGTCAAAAATGCTAGTGATCACAAATAAAGGCCCGTTTCTCATTTAAATGCACATTTACAAAGTTATGAGTGTTTAAAGATTTTTTGTAAATTTCACATAAAAAATCGATTTTTGGTCAAAAATGCTAGTGATCACAAATAAAGGCCCGTTTCTCATTTAAATGCATATTTACAAAGTTATGAGTGTTTAAAGATTTTTTACAAATTTCATATAAAAAATCGATTTTTGCTCAAAAATGTTAGTGATCACAAATAAAGGCCCGTTTCTCATTTAAATGCATATTTACAAAGTTATGAGGGTTTAAAGATTTTTTACAAATTTCATATAAAAAATCGATTTTTGCTCAAAAATGTTAGTGATCACAAATAAAGGCCCGTTTCTCATTTAAACGCATATTTCCAGTTATGAGTGTTTAAAGATTTTTTTTGAAAATTTCATATAAAAAATCGATTTTTGGTCAAAAAGGTTAGTGATCACAAATAAAAGCACGTTTCTCATTTAAACGCATATTTACAAAGTTATGAGGATTTAAAGATTTTTTGAAAGTTTCATATAAAAAATCGATTTTTGGTCAAAAATGTTAGTGATCACAAATAAAGGCCCGTTTCTCATTTAAACGCATATTTCCAAAGTTATGAGTGTTTAAAGATTTTTTACGGATTTCATATAAAAAATCGATTTTTGGTCAAAAATGTTAGTGCTCACAAATAAAGGCCCGTTTCTCATTTAAATGCATATTTACAAAGTTATGAGGGTTTAAAGATTTTTTACAAATTTCATATAAAAAATCGTTTTTTGCTCAAAAATATTAGTGATCACAAATAAAGGCCCGTTTCTCATTTAAACGCATATTTACAAAGTTATGAGGGTTTAAAGATTTTTTGCAAATTTCATATAAAAAATCGATTTTTGCTCAAAAATGTTAGTGATCACAAATAAAGGCTCGTTTCTCATTTAAATGCATATTTACAAAGTTATGAGTGTTTAATATTTTTTTTGAAAATTTCATATAAAAAATCGATTTTTGGTCAAAAATGTTATTGATCACAAATAAAGGCCCGTTTCTCATTTAAACGCATATTTCCAAAGTTATGAGTGTTTAAAGATTTTTTACGGATTTCATATAAAAAATCGATTTTTGGTCAAAAATGTTAGTGCTCACAAATAAAGGCCCGTTTCTCATTTAAATGCATATTTACAAAGTTATGAGGGTTTAAAGATTTTTTACAAATTTCATATAAAAAATCGTTTTTTGCTCAAAAATATTAGTGATCACAAATAAAGGCCCGTTTCTCATTTAAACGCATATTTACAAAGTTATGAGGGTTTAAACATTTTTTGCAAATTTCATATAAAAAATCGATTTTTGGTCAAAAATGTTAGTGATCACAAATAAAGGCCCGTTTCTCATTAAAATGCATATTTACAAAGTAATGAGGGTTTAAAGATTTTTTACAAATTTCATATAAAAAATCGATTTTTGCTCAAAAATGTTAGTGATCACAAATAAAGGCCCGTTTCTCATTTAAACGCACATTTACAAAGTTATGAGTGTTTAAAGATTTTTTGTAAATTTCACATAAAAAATCGATTTTTGGTCAAAAATGCTAGTGATCACAAATAAAGGCCCGTTTCTCATTTAAATGCATATTTACAAAGTTATGAGGGTTTAAAGATTTTTTGTAAATTTCACATAAAACATCGATTTTTGGTCAAAAATGCTAGTGATCACAAATAAAGGCCCGTTTCTCATTTAAATGCACATTTACAAAGTTATGAGTGTTTAAAGATTTTTTGTAAATTTCACATAAAAAATCGATTTTTGGTCAAAAATGCTAGTGATCACAAATAAAGGCCCGTTTCTCATTTAAATGCACATTTACAAAGTTATGAGTGTTTAAAGATTTTTTACAAATTTCATATAAAAAATCGATTTTTGCTCAAAAATGTTAGTGATCACAAATAAAGGCCCGTTTCTCATTTAAATGCATATTTACAAAGTTATGAGGGTTTAAAGATTTTTTACAAATTTCATATAAAAAATCGATTTTTGCTCAAAAATGTTAGTGATCACAAATAAAGGCCCGTTTCTCATTTAAACGCATATTTCCAGTTATGAGTGTTTAAAGATTTTTTTTGAAAATTTCATATAAAAAATCGATTTTTGGTCAAAAAGGTTAGTGATCACAAATAAAAGCACGTTTCTCATTTAAACGCATATTTACAAAGTTATGAGGATTTAAAGATTTTTTGAAAGTTTCATATAAAAAATCGATTTTTGGTCAAAAATGTTAGTGATCACAAATAAAGGCCCGTTTCTCATTTAAATGCATATTTACAGTCATGAGGATTGAGATTTTTTGAAAATTTCATATAAAAAATCGATTTTTGCTCAAAAATGTTAGTGATCACAAATAAAGGCCCGTTTCTCATTTAAACGCATATTTACAAAGTTATGAGGGTTTAAAGATTTTTTGAAAATTTCACATAAAAAATCGATTGTTGGTCAAAAATGTTAGTGATCACAAATAAAGGCCCGTTTCTCATTTAAACGCATATTTCCAAAGTTATGAGTGTTTAAAGATTTTTTACGGATTTCATATAAAAAATCGATTTTTGGTCAAAAATGTTAGTGCTCACAAATAAAGGCCCGTTTCTCATTTAAATGCATATTTACAAAGTTATGAGGGTTTAAAGATTTTTTACAAATTTCATATAAAAAATCGTTTTTTGCTCAAAAATATTAGTGATCACAAATAAAGGCCCGTTTCTCATTTAAACGCATATTTACAAAGTTATGAGGGTTTAAAGATTTTTTGCAAATTTCATATAAAAAATCGATTTTTGCTCAAAAATGTTAGTGATCACAAATAAAGGCTCGTTTCTCATTTAAATGCATATTTACAAAGTTATGAGTGTTTAATATTTTTTTTGAAAATTTCATATAAAAAATCGATTTTTGGTCAAAAATGTTATTGATCACAAATAAAGGCCCGTTTCTCATTTAAACGCATATTTCCAAAGTTATGAGTGTTTAAAGATTTTTTACGGATTTCATATAAAAAATCGATTTTTGGTCAAAAATGTTAGTGCTCACAAATAAAGGCCCGTTTCTCATTTAAATGCATATTTACAAAGTTATGAGGGTTTAAAGATTTTTTACAAATTTCATATAAAAAATCGTTTTTTGCTCAAAAATATTAGTGATCACAAATAAAGGCCCGTTTCTCATTTAAACGCATATTTACAAAGTTATGAGGGTTTAAACATTTTTTGCAAATTTCATATAAAAAATCGATTTTTGGTCAAAAATGTTAGTGATCACAAATAAAGGCCCGTTTCTCATTAAAATGCATATTTACAAAGTAATGAGGGTTTAAAGATTTTTTACAAATTTCATATAAAAAATCGATTTTTGCTCAAAAATGTTAGTGATCACAAATAAAAGCACGTTTCTCATTTAATTGCATATTTATAAAGTTATGAAGGTTTAAAGATTTTTTGCAAATTTCATATAAAAAATCGATTTTTGGTCAAAAAGGTTAGTGATCACAAATAAAAGCACGTTTCTCATTTAATTGCATATTTATAAAGTTATGAAGGTTTAAAGATTTTTTGCAAATTTCATATAAAAAATCGATTTTTGGTCAAAAATGTTAGTGATCACAAATAAAGGCCCGTCTCTCATTTAAACGCATATTTACAAAGTTATGAGGGTTTAAAAATTTCATATAAAAAATCGATTTTTGGTCAAAAATGTTAGTGATCACAAATAAAGGCCCGTTTCTCATTTAAACGCATATTTACAAAGTTATGAGGGTTTAAAGATTTTTTACAAATTTCATATAAAAAATCGATTTTTGGTCAAAAATGTTAGTGATCACAAATAAAGGCCCGTTTCTCATTTAAATGCATATTTACAAAGTTATGAGGGTTTAAAGATTTTTTACAAATTTCATATAAAAAATCGATTTTTGGTCAAAAATGTTAGTGATCACAAATAAAGGCCCGTTTCTCATTTAAATGCATATTTACAAAGTTATGAGGGTTTAAAGATTTTTTACAAATTTCAATTAAAATTCGATTTTTGGTCAAAAATGTTAGTGATCACAAATAAAGGCTAGTTTCTCATTTAAATGCATATTTACAAAGTTATAAGGGTTTAAAGATTTTTTACAAATTTCATATAAAAAATCGATTTTTGCTCAAAAATGTTAGTGATCACAAATAAAGGCCCGTTTCTCATTTAAACGCATATTTCCAGTTATGAGTGTTTAAAGATTTTTTTTGAAAATTTCATATAAAAAATCGATTTTTGGTCAAAAAGGTTAGTGATCACAAATAAAGGCCCGTTTCTCATTTAAACGCATATTTCCAAAGTTATGAGTGTTTAAAGATTTTTTACAAATTTCATATAAAAAATCGATTTTTGCTCAAAAATGTTAGTGATCACAAATAAAGGCCCGTTTCTCATTTAAATGCATATTTACAAAGTTATGAGGGTTTAAAGATTTTTTACAAATTTCATATAAAAAATTGATTTTTGCTCAAAAATGTTAGTGATCACAAATAAAGGCCCGTTTCTCATTAAAATGCATATTTACAAAGTAATGAGGGTTTAAAGATTTTTTACAAATTTCATATAAAAAATTGATTTTTGCTCAAAAATGTTAGTGATCACAAATAAAGGCCCGTTTCTCATTAAAATGCATATTTACAAAGTAATGAGGGTTTAAAGATTTTTTACAAATTTCATATAAAAAATCGATTTTTGCTCAAAAAGGTTAGTGATCACAAATAAAGGCCCGTTTCTCATTTAAACGCATATTTCCAGTTATGAGTGTTTAAAGATTTTTTTTGAAAATTTCATATAAAAAATCGATTTTTGGTCAAAAAGGTTAGTGATCACAAATAAAAGCACGTTTCTCATTTAAATGCATATTTATAAAGTTATGAAGGTTTAAAGATTTTTTGCAAATTTCATATAAAAAATCGATTTTTGGTCAAAAATGTTAGTGATCACAAATAAAGGCCCGTTTCTCATTTAAACGCATATTTACAAAGTTATGAGGATTTAAAGATTTTTTGAAAGTTTCATATAAAAAATCGATTTTTGGTCAAAAATGTTAGTGATCACAAATAAAGGCCCGTTTCTCATTTAAATGCATATTTACAGTCATGAGGATTGAGATTTTTTGAAAATTTCATATAAAAAATCGATTTTTGCTCAAAAATGTTAGTAATCACAAATAACGGCCCGTTTCTCATTTAAACGCATATTTACAAAGTTATGAGGGTTTAAAGATTTTTTGAAAATTTCACATAAAAAATCGATTGTTGGTCAAAAATGTTAGTGATCACAAATAAAGGCCCGTTTCTCATTTAAACGCAAATTTGCAAAGTTATGAGGGTTTAAAAATTTTTTTAAAAATTTCATATAAGAAATCGATTTTTGGTCAAAAATGTTAGTGATCACAAATAAAGGCTCGTTTCTCATTTAAACGCATATTTACAAAGTTATGAGGGTTTAAAGATTTTTTACAAATTTCATATAAAAAATCGATTTTTGCTCAAAAATGTTAGTGATCACAAATAAAGGCCCGTTTCTCATTTAAATGCATATTTACAAAGTTATGAGGGTTTAAAGATTTTTTACAAATTTCATATAAAAAATCGATTTTTGGTCAAAAATGTTAGTGATCACAAATAAAGGCCCGTTTCTCATTTAAATGCATATTTACAAAGTTATGAGGGTTTAAAGATTTTTTACAAATTTCATATAAAAAATCGATTTTTGCTCAAAAATGTTAGTGATCACAAATAAAGGCCCGTTTCTCATTTAAACGCATATTTACAAAGTTATGACTGTTTAAAGATTTTTTACAAATTTCATATAAAAAATCGATTTTTGCTCAAAAATGTTAGTGATCACAAATAAAGGCCCGTTTCTCATTTAAATGCATATTTACAAAGTTATGAGGGTTTAAAGATTTTTTACAAATTTCATATAAAAAATCGATTTTTGGTCAAAAATGTTAGTGATCATAAATAAAGGCCCGTTTCTCATTTAAATGCATATTTACAAAGTTATGAGGGTTTAAAGATTTTTTACAAATTTCAATTAAAATTCGATTTTTGGTCAAAAATGTTAGTGATCACAAATAAAGGCTAGTTTCTCATTTAAATGCATATTTACAAAGTTATAAGGGTTTAAAGATTTTTTACAAATTTCATATAAAAAATCCATTTTTGCTCAAAAATGTTAGTGATCACAAATAAAGGCCCGTTTCTCATTTAAACGCATATTTCCAGTTATGAGTGTTTAAAGATTTTTTTTGAAAATTTCATATAAAAAATCGATTTTTGGTCAAAAAGGTTAGTGATCACAAATAAAGGCCCGTTTCTCATTTAAACGCATATTTCCAAAGTTATGAGTGTTTAAAGATTTTTTACAAATTTCATATAAAAAATCGATTTTTGCTCAAAAATGTTAGTGATCACAAATAAAGGCCCGTTTCTCATTTAAATGCATATTTACAAAGTTATGAGGGTTTAAAGATTTTTTACAAATTTCATATAAAAAATCGATTTTTGCTCAAAAAGGTTAGTGATCACAAATAAAGGCCCGTTTCTCATTTAAACGCATATTTCCAAAGTTATGAGTGTTTAAAGATTTTTTACAAATTTCATATAAAAAATCGATTTTTGGTCAAAAATGTTAGTGATCACAAATAAAGGCCCGTTTCTCATTTAAATGCATATTTACAAAGTTATGAGTGTTTAAAGATTTTTTACAAATTTCATATAAAAAATTGATTTTTGCTCAAAAATGTTAGTGATCACAAATAAAGGCCCGTTTCTCATTAAAATGCATATTTACAAAGTTATGTGGGTTTAAAGATTTTTTACAAATTTCATATAAAAAATCTATTTTTGGTCAAAAATGTTAGTGATCACAAATAAAGGCCCGTTTCTCATTTAAATGCATATTTACAAAGTTATGTGGGTTTAAAGATTTTTTACAAATTTCATATAAAAAATCTATTTTTGGTCAAAAATGTTAGTGATCACAAATAAAGGCCCGTTTCTCATTTAAACGCATATTTACAAAGTTATGAGGGTTTAAAGATTTTTTGTAAATTTCACATAAAAAATCGATTTTTGGTCAAAAATGCTAGTGATCACAAATAAAGGCCCGTTTCTTATTTAAATGCATATTTACAAAGTTATGAGGGTTTAAAGATTTTTTGTAAATTTCACATAAAAAATCGATTTTTGGTCAAAAATGCTAGTGATCACAAATAAAGGCCCGTTTCTCATTTAAATGCACATTTACAAAGTTATGAGTGTTTAAAGATTTTTTGTAAATTTCACATAAAAAATCGATTTTTGGTCAAAAATGCTAGTGATCACAAATAAAGGCCCGTTTCTCATTTAAACGCACATTTACAAAGTTATGAGTGTTTAAAGATTTTTTGTAAATTTCACATAAAAAATCGATTTTTGGTCAAAAATGCTAGTGATCACAAATAAAGGCCCGTTTCTCATTTAAATGCATATTTACAAAGTTATGAGGGTTTAAAGATTTTTTGTAAATTTCACATAAAACATCGATTTTTGGTCAAAAATGCTAGTGATCACAAATAAAGGCCCGTTTCTCATTTAAATGCACATTTACAAAGTTATGAGTGTTTAAAGATTTTTTGTAAATTTCACATAAAAAATCGATTTTTGGTCAAAAATGCTAGTGATCACAAATAAAGGCCCGTTTCTCATTTAAACGCATATTTCCAGTTATGAGTGTTTAAAGATTTTTTTTGAAAATTTCATATAAAAAATCGATTTTTGGTCAAAAAGGTTAGTGATCACAAATAAAAGCACGTTTCTCATTTAAATGCATATTTATAAAGTTATGAGGGTTTAAAGATTTTTTGTAAATTTCACATAAAACATCGATTTTTGGTCAAAAATGCTAGTGATCACAAATAAAGGCCCGTTTCTCATTTAAATGCACATTTACAAAGTTATGAGTGTTTAAAGATTTTTTGTAAATTTCACATAAAAAATCGATTTTTGGTCAAAAATGCTAGTGATCACAAATAAAGGCCCGTTTCTCATTTAAACGCATATTTCCAAAGTTATGAGTGTTTAAAGATTTTTTACAAATTTCATATAAAAAATCGATTTTTGGTCAAAAATGTTAGTGATCACAAATAAAGGCCCGTTTCTCATTTAAACGCATATTTCCAAAGTTATGAGTGTTTAAAGATTTTTGACGGATTTCATATAAAAAATCGATTTTTGGTCAAAAATGTTAGTGCTCACAAATAAAGGCCCGTTTCTCATTTAAATGCATATTTATAAAGTTATGAAGGTTTAAAGATTTTTTGTAAATTTCACATAAAAAATCGATTTTTGGTCAAAAATGCTAGTGATCACAAATAAAGGCCCGTTTCTTATTTAAATGCATATTTACAAAGTTATGAGGGTTTAAAGATTTTTTGTAAATTTCACATAAAAAATCGATTTTTGGTCAAAAATGCTAGTGATCACAAATAAAGGCCCGTTTCTCATTTAAATGCACATTTACAAAGTTATGAGTGTTTAAAGATTTTTTGTAAATTTCACATAAAAAATCGATTTTTGGTCAAAAATGCTAGTGATCACAAATAAAGGCCCGTTTCTCATTTAAACGCACATTTACAAAGTTATGAGTGTTTAAAGATTTTTTGTAAATTTCACATAAAAAATCGATTTTTGGTCAAAAATGCTAGTGATCACAAATAAAGGCCCGTTTCTCATTTAAATGCATATTTACAAAGTTATGAGGGTTTAAAGATTTTTTGTAAATTTCACATAAAACATCGATTTTTGGTCAAAAATGCTAGTGATCACAAATAAAGGCCCGTTTCTCATTTAAATGCACATTTACAAAGTTATGAGTGTTTAAAGATTTTTTGTAAATTTCACATAAAAAATCGATTTTTGGTCAAAAATGCTAGTGATCACAAATAAAGGCCCGTTTCTCATTTAAACGCATATTTCCAAAGTTATGAGTGTTTAAAGATTTTTTACAAATTTCATATAAAAAATCGATTTTTGGTCAAAAATGTTAGTGATCACAAATAAAGGCCCGTTTCTCATTTAAATGCATATTTACAGTCATGAGGATTGAGATTTTTTGAAAATTTCATATAAAAAATCGATTTTTGCTCAAAAATGTTAGTGATCACAAATAAAGGCCCGTTTCTCATTTAAACGCATATTTACAAAGTTATGAGGGTTTAAAGATTTTTTGAAAATTTCACATAAAAAATCGATTGTTGGTCAAAAATGTTAGTGATCACAAATAAAGGCCCGTTTCTCATTTAAACGCATATTTCCAAAGTTATGAGTGTTTAAAGATTTTTGACGGATTTCATATAAAAAATCGATTTTTGGTCAAAAATGTTAGTGCTCACAAATAAAGGCCCGTTTCTCATTTAAATGCATATTTATAAAGTTATGAAGGTTTAAAGATTTTTTGCAAATTTCATATAAAAAATCGATTTTTGGTCAAAAATGTTAGTGATCACAAATAAAGGCCCGTTTCTCATTTAAACGCATATTTCCAGTTATGAGTGTTTAAAGATTTTTTGAAAGTTTCATATAAAAAATCGATTTTTGGTCAAAAATGTTAGTGATCACAAATAAAGGCCCGTTTCTCATTTAAACGCATATTTCCAAAGTTATGAGTGTTTAAAGATTTTTTACAAATTTCATATAAAAAATCGATTTTTGGTCAAAAATGTTAGTGATCACAAATAAAGGCCCGTTTCTCATTTAAATGCATATTTACAGTCATGAGGATTGAGATTTTTTGAAAATTTCATATAAAAAATCGATTTTTGCTCAAAAATGTTAGTGATCACAAATAAAGGCCCGTTTCTCATTTAAACGCATATTTACAAAGTTATGAGGGTTTAAAGATTTTTTGAAAATTTCACATAAAAAATCGATTGTTGGTCAAAAATGTTAGTGATCACAAATAAAGGCCCGTTTCTCATTTAAACGCATATTTCCAAAGTTATGAGTGTTTAAAGATTTTTGACGGATTTCATATAAAAAATCGATTTTTGGTCAAAAATGTTAGTGCTCACAAATAAAGGCCCGTTTCTCATTTAAATGCATATTTATAAAGTTATGAAGGTTTAAAGATTTTTTGCAAATTTCATATAAAAAATCGATTTTTGGTCAAAAATGTTAGTGATCACAAATAAAGGCCCGTTTCTCATTTAAACGCATATTTCCAGTTATGAGTGTTTAAAGATTTTTTGAAAGTTTCATATAAAAAATCGATTTTTGGTCAAAAATGTTAGTGATCACAAATAAAGGCCCGTTTCTCATTTAAACGCATATTTCCAAAGTTATGAGTGTTTAAAGATTTTTGACGGATTTCATATAAAAAATCGATTTTTGGTCAAAAAGGTTAGTGATCACAAATAAAAGCACGTTTCTCATTTAAATGCATATTTATAAAGTTATGAAGGTTTAAAGATTTTTTGCAAATTTCATATAAAAAATCGATTTTTGGTCAAAAATGTTAGTGATCACAAATAAAGGCCCGTTTCTCATTTAAACGCATATTTACAAAGTTATGAGGATTTAAAGATTTTTTGAAAGTTTCATATAAAAAATCGATTTTTGGTCAAAAATGTTAGTGATCACAAATAAAGGCCCGTTTCTCATTTAAATGCATATTTACAGT
This sequence comes from Protocalliphora azurea, assembly GCA_932274085.1. NCBI lineage: Eukaryota > Metazoa > Arthropoda > Insecta > Diptera > Calliphoridae > Protocalliphora > Protocalliphora azurea. Next base: position 126,934,530 of record OW026520.1, read on the forward strand.
CATGAGGATTGAGATTTTTTGAAAATTTCATATAAAAAATCGATTTTTGCTCAAAAATGTTAGTGATCACAAATAAAGGCCCGTTTCTCATTTAAACGCATATTTACAAAGTTATGAGGGTTTAAAGATTTTTTGCAAATTTCATATAAAAAATCGATTTTTGCTCAAAAATGTTAGTGATCACAAATAAAGGCTCGTTTCTCATTTAAATGCATATTTACAAAGTTATGAGTGTTTAATATTTTTTTTGAAAATTTCATATAAAAAATCGATTTTTGGTCAAAAATGTTATTGATCACAAATAAAGGCCCGTTTCTCATTTAAACGCATATTTCCAAAGTTATGAGTGTTTAAAGATTTTTTACGGATTTCATATAAAAAATCGATTTTTGGTCAAAAATGTTAGTGCTCACAAATAAAGGCCCGTTTCTCATTTAAATGCATATTTACAAAGTTATGAGGGTTTAAAGATTTTTTACAAATTTCATATAAAAAATCGTTTTTTGCTCAAAAATATTAGTGATCACAAATAAAGGCCCGTTTCTCATTTAAACACATATTTACAAAGTTATGAGGGTTTAAACATTTTTTGCAAATTTCATATAGAAAATCGATTTTTGGTCAAAAATGTTAGTGATCACAAATAAAAGCACGTTTCTCATTTAATTGCATATTTATAAAGTTATGAAGGTTTAAAGATTTTTTGCAAATTTCATATAAAAAATCGATTTTTGGTCAAAAAGGTTAGTGATCACAAATAAAAGCAGGTTTCTCATTTAAATGCATATTTATAAAGTTATGAAGGTTTAAAGATTTTTTGCAAATTTCATATAAAAAATCGATTTTTGGTCAAAAATGTTAGTGATCACAAATAAAGGCCCGTTTCTCATTTAAACGCATATTTACAAAGTTATGAGGATTTAAAGATTTTTTGAAAGTTTCATATAAAAAATCGATTTTTGGTCAAAAATGTTAGTGATCACAAATAAAGGCCCGTTTCTCATTTAAATGCATATTTACAGTCATGAGGATTGAGATTTTTTGAAAATTTCATATAAAAAATCGATTTTTGCTCAAAAATGTTAGTGATCACAAATAAAGGCCCGTTTCTCATTTAAACGCATATTTACAAAGTTATGAGGGTTTAAAGATTTTTTGAAAATTTCACATAAAAAATCGATTGTTGGTCAAAAATGTTAGTGATCACAAATAAAGGCCCGTTTCTCATTTAAACGCATATTTGCAAAGTTATGAGGGTTTAAAAATTTTTTTTAAAATTTCATATAAAAAATCGATTTTTGCTCAAAAATGTTAGTGATCACAAATAAAGGCCCGTTTCTCATTTAAATGCATATTTACAAAGTTATGAGGGTTTAAAGATTTTTTGAAAATTTCACATAAAAAATCGATTGTTGGTCAAAAATGTTAGTGATCACAAATAAAGGCCCGTTTCTCATTTAAACGCATATTTACAAAGTTATGAGGGTTTAAAAATTTTTTTAAAAATTTCATATAAAAAATCGATTTTTGGTCAAAAATGTTAGTGATCACAAATAAAGGCCCGTTTCTCATTTAAACGCATATTTACAAAGTTATGAGTGTTTAAAGATTTTTTACAAATTTCATATAAAAAATCGATTTTTGCTCAAAAATGTTAGTGATCACAAATAAAGGCCCGTTTCTCATTTAAACGCATATTTCCAGTTATGAGTGTTTAAAGATTTTTTTTGAAAATTTCATATAAAAAATCGATTTTTGGTCAAAAAGGTTAGTGATCACAAATAAAGGCCCGTTTCTCATTTAAACGCATATTTCCAAAGTTATGAGTGTTTAAAGATTTTTTACAAATTTCATATAAAAAATCTATTTTTGCTCAAAAATGTTAGTGATCACAAATAAAGGCCCGTTTCTCATTTAAATGCATATTTACAAAGTTATGAGTGTTTAAAGATTTTTTACAAATTTCATATAAAAAATTGATTTTTGCTCAAAAATGTTAGTGATCACAAATAAAGGCCCGTTTCTCATTTAAACGCATATTTACAAAGTTATGAGGATTTAAAGATTTTTTGAAAGTTTCATATAAAAAATCGATTTTTGGTCAAAAATGTTAGTGATCACAAATAAAGGCCCGTTTTCATTTAAATGCATATTTACAAAGTTATGAGGGTTTAAAGATTTTTTGAAAATTTCACATAAAAAATCGATTGTTGGTCAAAAATGTTAGTGATCACAAATAAAGGCCCGTTTCTCATTTAAACGCATATTTACAAAGTTATGAGGGTTTAAAAATTTTTTTAAAAATTTCATATAAAAAATCGATTTTTGGTCAAAAATGTTAGTGATCACAAATAAAGGCCCGTTTCTCATTTAAACGCATATTTACAAAGTTATGAGTGTTTAAAGATTTTTTACAAATTTCATATAAAAAATCGATTTTTGCTCAAAAATGTTAGTGATCACAAATAAAGGCCCGTTTCTCATTTAAACGCATATTTCCAGTTATGAGTGTTTAAAGATTTTTTTTGAAAATTTCATATAAAAAATCGATTTTTGGTCAAAAAGGTTAGTGATCACAAATAAAGGCCCGTTTCTCATTTAAACGCATATTTCCAAAGTTATGAGTGTTTAAAGATTTTTTACAAATTTCATATAAAAAATCTATTTTTGCTCAAAAATGTTAGTGATCACAAATAAAGGCCCGTTTCTCATTTAAATGCATATTTACAAAGTTATGAGGGTTTAAAGATTTTTTACAAATTTCATATAAAAAATTGATTTTTGCTCAAAAATGTTAGTGATCACAAATAAAGGCCCGTTTCTCATTTAAACGCATATTTCCAAAGTTATGAGTGTTTAAAGATTTTTTACAAATTTCATATAAAAAATCGATTTTTGCTCAAAAATGTTAGTGATCACAAATAAAGGCCCGTTTCTCATTTAAATGCATATTTACAAAGTTATGAGGGTTTAAAGATTTTTTACAAATTTCATATAAAATTGATTTTTGCTCAAAAATGTTAGTGATCACAAATAAAGGCCCGTTTCTCATTTAAACGCATATTTACAAAGTTATGAGGGTTTAAGGATTTTTTACAAATTTCAATTAAAATTCGATTTTTGGTCAAAAATGTTAGTGATCACAAATAAAGGCTAGTTTCTCATTTAAATGCATATTTACAAAGTTATGAGGGTTTAAAGATTTTTTACAAATTTCATATAAAAAATCGATTTTTGCTCAAAAATGTTAGTGATCACAAATAAAGGCCCGTTTCTCATTTAAACGCATATTTCCAGTTATGAGTGTTTAAAGATTTTTTTTGAAAATTTCATATAAAAAATCGATTTTTGGTCAAAAAGGTTAGTGATCACAAATAAAGGCCCGTTTCTCATTTAAACGCATATTTCCAAAGTTATGAGTGTTTAAAGAATTTTTACAAATTTCATATAAAAAATCGATTTTTGCTCAAAAATGTTAGTGATCACAAATAAAGGCCCGTTTCTCATTTAAATGCATATTTACAAAGTTATGAGGGTTTAAAGATTTTTTACAAATTTCATATAAAAAATTGATTTTTGCTCAAAAATGTTAGTGATCACAAATAAAGGCCCGTTTCTCATTAAAATGCATATTTACAAAGTAATGAGGGTTTAAAGATTTTTTACAAATTTCATATAAAAAATCGATTTTTGGTCAAAAATGTTAGTGATCACAAATAAAAGCACGTTTCTCATTTAAATGCATATTTATAAAGTTATGAAGGTTTAAAGATTTTTTGCAAATTTCATATAAAAAATCGATTTTTGGTCAAAAAGGTTAGTGATCACAAATAAAAGCACGTTTCTCATTTAAATGCATATTTATAAAGTTATGAAGGTTTAAAGATTTTTTGCAAATTTCATATAAAAAATCGATTTTTGGTCAAAAATGTTAGTGATCACAAATAAAGGCCCGTTTCTCATTTAAACGCATATTTACAAAGTTGTGAGGATTTAAAGATTTTTTGAAAGTTTCATATAAAAAATCGATTTTTGGTCAAAAATGTTAGTGATCACAAATAAAGGCCCGTTTCTCATTTAAATGCATATTTACAGTCATGAGGATTGAGATTTTTTGAAAATTTCATATAAAAAATCGATTTTTGCTCAAAAATGTTAGTGATCACAAATAAAGGCTCGTTTCTCATTTAAACGCATATTTACAAAGTTATGAGGGTTTAAAGATTTTTTACAAATTTCATATAAAAAATCGATTTTTGGTCAAAAATGTTAGTGATCACAAATAAAGGCCCGTTTCTCATTTAAACGCATATTTGCAAAGTTATGAGGGTTTAAAAATTTTTTTAAAAATTTCATATAAGAAATCGATTTTTGGTCAAAAATGTTAGTGATCACAAATAAAGGCTCGTTTCTCATTTAAACGCATATTTACAAAGTTATGAGGGTTTAAAGATTTTTTACAAATTTCATATAAAAAATCGATTTTTGCTCAAAAATGTTAGTGATCACAAATAAAGGCCCGTTTCTCATTTAAACGCATATTTACAAAGTTATGAGGGTTTAAAAATTTTTTTAAAAATTTCATATAAAAAATCGATTTTTGGTCAAAAATGTTAGTGATCACAAATAAAGGCTCGTTTCTCATTTAAACGCATATTTACAAAGTTATGAGTGTTTAAAGATTTTTTACAAATTTCATATAAAAAATCGATTTTTGCTCAAAAATGTTAGTGATCACAAATAAAGGCCCGTTTCTCATTTAAATGCATATTTACAAAGTTATGAGGGTTTAAAGATTTTTTACAAATTTCATATAAAAAATCGATTTTTGGTCAAAAATGTTAGTGATCACAAATAAAGGTCCGTTTCTCATTTAAATGCATATTTACAAAGTTATGAGGGTTTAAAGATTTTTTTACAAATTTCATATAAAAAATCGATTTTTGCTCAAAAATGTTAGTGATCACAAATAAAGGCCCGTTTCTCATTTAAATGCATATTTACAAAGTTATGAGGGTTTAAAGATTTTTTGAAAATTTCACATAAAAAATCGATTGTTGGTCAAAAATGTTAGTGATCACAAATAAAGGCCCGTTTCTCATTTAAACGCATATTTACAAAGTTATGAGGGTTTAAAGATTTTTTACAAATTTCATATAAAAAATCGATTTTTGCTCAAAAATGTTAGTGATCACAAATAAAGGCCCGTTTCTCATTTAAACGCATATTTCCAGTTATGAGTGTTTAAAGATTTTTTTTTGAAAATTTCATATAAAAAATCGATTTTTGGTCAAAAAGGTTAGTGATCACAAATAAAGGCCCGTTTCTCATTTAAACGCATATTTCCAAAGTTATGAGTGTTTAAAGATTTTTTACAAATTTCATATAAAAAATCGATTTTTGCTCAAAAATGTTAGTGATCACAAATAAAGGCCCGTTTCTCATTTAAATGCATATTTACAAAGTTATGAGTGTTTAAAGATTTTTTTTGAAAATTTCATATAAAAAATCGATTTTTGGTCAAAAATGCTAGTGATCACAAATAAAGGCCCGTTTCTCATTTAAATGCATATTTACAAAGTTATGAGTGTTTAAAGATTTTTTACAAATTTCATATAAAAAATCGATTTTTGCTCAAAAATGTTAGTGATCACAAATAAAGGCCCGTTTCTCATTTAAATGCATATTTACAAAGTTATGAGGGTTTAAAGATTTTTTACAAATTTCATATAAAAAATCGATTTTTGCTCAAAAATGTTAGTGATCACAAATAAAGGCCCGTTTCTCATTTAAACGCATATTTCCAGTTATGAGTGTTTAAAGATTTTTTTTGAAAATTTCATATAAAAAATCGATTTTTGGTCAAAAAGGTTAGTGATCACAAATAAAAGCACGTTTCTCATTTAAATGCATATTTATAAAGTTATGAAGGTTTAAAGATTTTTTGCAAATTTCATATAAAAAATCGATTTTTGGTCAAAAATGTTAGTGATCACAAATAAAGGCCCGTTTCTCATTTAAACGCATATTTACAAAGTTATGAGGATTTAAAGATTTTTTGAAAGTTTCATATAAAAAATCGATTTTTGGTCAAAAATGTTAGTGATCACAAATAAAGGCCCGTTTCTCATTTAAATGCATATTTACAGTCATGAGGATTGAGATTTTTTGAAAATTTCATATAAAAAATCGATTTTTGCTCAAAAATGTTAGTGATCACAAATAAAGGCCCGTTTCTCATTTAAACGCATATTTGCAAAGTTATGAGGGTTTAAAGATTTTTTGAAAATTTCACATAAAAAATCGATTGTTGGTCAAAAATGTTAGTGATCACAAATAAAGGCCCGTTTCTCATTTAAACGCATATTTACAAAGTTATGAGGGTTTAAAGATTTTTTGCAAATTTCATATAAAAAATCGATTTTTGGTCAAAAATGTTAGTGATCACAAATAAAGGCCCGTTTCTCATTTAAATGCATATTACAAAGTTATGAGGATTTAAAGATTTTTTGCAAATTTCATATAAAAAATCGATTTTTGGTCAAAAATGTTAGTGATCACAAATAAAGGCCCGTTTCTCATTTAAATGCATATTTACAAAGTTATGAGGGTTTAAAGATTTTTTACAAATTTCAATTAAAATTCGATTTTTGCTCAAAAATGTTAGTTTCTCATTTAAATGCATATTTACAAAGTTATGAGGGTTTAAAGATTTTTTACAAATTTCATATAAAAAATCGATTTTTGCTCAAAAATGTTAGTGATCACAAATAAAGGCCCGTTTCTCATTTAAATGCATATTTACAAAGTTATGAGGGTTTAAAGATTTTTTGAAAATTTCACATAAAAAATCGATTGTTGGTCAAAAATGTTAGTGATCACAAATAAAGGCCCGTTTCTCATTTAAACGCATATTTACAAAGTTATGAGGGTTTAAAAATTTTTTTAAAAATTTCATATAAAAAATCGATTTTTGGTCAAAAATGTTAGTGATCACAAATAAAGGCTCGTTTCTCATTTAAACGCATATTTACAAAGTTATGAGTGTTTAAAGATTTTTTACAAATTTCATATAAAAAATCGATTTTTGCTCAAAAATGTTAGTGATCACAAATAAAGGCCCGTTTCTCATTTAAATGCATATTTACAAAGTTATGAGGGTTTAAAGATTTTTTGAAAATTTCACATAAAAAATCGATTGTTGGTCAAAAATGTTAGTGATCACAAATAAAGGCCCGTTTCTCATTTAAACGCATATTTACAAAGTTATGAGGGTTTAAAAATTTTTTTAAAAATTTCATATAAAAAATCGATTTTTGGTCAAAAAGGTTAGTGATCACAAATAAAGGCCCGTTTCTCATTTAAACGCATATTTACAAAGTTATGAGTGTTTAAAGATTTTTTACAAATTTCATATAAAAAATCGATTTTTGCTCAAAAATGTTAGTGATCACAAATAAAGGCCCGTTTCTCATTTAAATGCATATTTACAAAGTTATGAGGGTTTAAAGATTTTTTGAAAATTTCACATAAAAAATCGATTGTTGGTCAAAAATGTTAGTGATCACAAATAAAGGCCCGTTTCTCATTTAAACGCATATTTACAAAGTTATGAGGGTTTAAAAATTTTTTACAAATTTCATATAAAAAATCGATTTTTGCTCAAAAATGTTAGTGATCACAAATAAAGGCCCGTTTCTCATTTAAATGCATATTTACAAAGTTATGAGGGTTTAAAGATTTTTTACAAATTTCATATAAAAAATCGATTTTTGCTCAAAAATTTTAGTGATCACAAATAAAGGCCCGTTTCTCATTTAAACGCATATTTCCAGTTATGAGTGTTTAAAGATTTTTTTTTGAAAATTTCATATAAAAAATCGATTTTTGGTCAAAAAGGTTAGTGATCACAAATAAAGGCCCGTTTCTCATTTAAACGCATATTTCCAAAGTTATGAGTGTTTAAAGATTTTTTACAAATTTCATATAAAAAATCGATTTTTGCTCAAAAATGTTAGTGATCACAAATAAAGGCCCGTTTCTCATTTAAATGCATATTTACAAAGTTATGAGTGTTTAAAGATTTTTTTTGAAAATTTCATATAAAAAATCGATTTTTGGTCAAAAATGCTAGTGATCACAAATAAAGGCCCGTTTCTCATTTAAATGCATATTTACAAAGTTATGAGTGTTTAAAGATTTTTTACAAATTTCATATAAAAAATCGATTTTTGCTCAAAAATGTTAGTGATCACAAATAAAGGCCCGTTTCTCATTTAAATGCATATTTACAAAGTTATGAGGGTTTAAAGATTTTTTACAAATTTCATATAAAAAATCGATTTTTGCTCAAAAATGTTAGTGATCACAAATAAAGGCCCGTTTCTCATTTAAACGCATATTTCCAGTTATGAGTGTTTAAAGATTTTTTTTGAAAATTTCATATAAAAAATCGATTTTTGGTCAAAAAGGTTAGTGATCACAAATAAAAGCACGTTTCTCATTTAAATGCATATTTATAAAGTTATGAAGGTTTAAAGATTTTTTGCAAATTTCATATAAAAAATCGATTTTTGGTCAAAAATGTTAGTGATCACAAATAAAGGCCCGTTTCTCATTTAAACGCATATTTACAAAGTTATGAGGATTTAAAGATTTTTTGAAAGTTTCATATAAAAAATCGATTTTTGGTCAAAAATGTTAGTGATCACAAATAAAGGCCCGTTTCTCATTTAAATGCATATTTACAGTCATGAGGATTGAGATTTTTTGAAAATTTCATATAAAAAATCGATTTTTGCTCAAAAATGTTAGTGATCACAAATAAAGGCCCGTTTCTCATTTAAACGCATATTTGCAAAGTTATGAGGGTTTAAAGATTTTTTGAAAATTTCACATAAAAAATCGATTGTTGGTCAAAAATGTTAGTGATCACAAATAAAGGCCCGTTTCTCATTTAAACGCATATTTACAAAGTTATGAGGGTTTAAAGATTTTTTGCAAATTTCATATAAAAAATCGATTTTTGGTCAAAAATGTTAGTGATCACAAATAAAGGCCCGTTTCTCATTTAAATGCATATTACAAAGTTATGAGGATTTAAAGATTTTTTGCAAATTTCATATAAAAAATCGATTTTTGGTCAAAAATGTTAGTGATCACAAATAAAGGCCCGTTTCTCATTTAAATGCATATTTACAAAGTTATGAGGGTTTAAAGATTTTTTACAAATTTCAATTAAAATTCGATTTTTGCTCAAAAATGTTAGTTTCTCATTTAAATGCATATTTACAAAGTTATGAGGGTTTAAAGATTTTTTACAAATTTCATATAAAAAATCGATTTTTGCTCAAAAATGTTAGTGATCACAAATAAAGGCCCGTTTCTCATTTAAATGCATAATTACAAAGTTATGAGGGTTTAAAGATTTTTTGAAAATTTCACATAAAAAATCGATTGTTGGTCAAAAATGTTAGTGATCACAAATAAAGGCCCGTTTCTCATTTAAACGCATATTTACAAAGTTATGAGGGTTTAAAAATTTTTTTAAAAATTTCATATAAAAAATCGATTTTTGGTCAAAAATGTTAGTGATCACAAATAAAGGCTCGTTTCTCATTTAAACGCATATTTACAAAGTTATGAGTGTTTAAAGATTTTTTACAAATTTCATATAAAAAATCGATTTTTGCTCAAAAATGTTAGTGATCACAAATAAAGGCCCGTTTCTCATTTAAATGCATATTTACAAAGTTATGAGGGTTTAAAGATTTTTTGAAAATTTCACATAAAAAATCGATTGTTGGTCAAAAATGTTAGTGATCACAAATAAAGGCCCGTTTCTCATTTAAACGCATATTTACAAAGTTATGAGGGTTTAAAAATTTTTTTAAAAATTTCATATAAAAAATCGATTTTTGGTCAAAAAGGTTAGTGATCACAAATAAAGGCCCGTTTCTCATTTAAACGCATATTTACAAAGTTATGAGTGTTTAAAGATTTTTTACAAATTTCATATAAAAAATCGATTTTTGCTCAAAAATGTTAGTGATCACAAATAAAGGCCCGTTTCTCATTTAAATGCATATTTACAAAGTTATGAGGGTTTAAAGATTTTTTGAAAATTTCACATAAAAAATCGATTGTTGGTCAAAAATGTTAGTGATCACAAATAAAGGCCCGTTTCTCATTTAAACGCATATTTACAAAGTTATGAGGGTTTAAAAATTTTTTGAAAATTTCACATAAAAAATCGATTGTTGGTCAAAAATGTTAGTGATCACAAATAAAGGCCCGTTTCTCATTTAAACGCATATTTACAAAGTTATGAGGGTTTAAAAATTTTTTTAAAAATTTCATATAAAAAATCGATTTTTGCTCAAAAATGTTAGTGATCACAAATAAAGGCCCGTTTCTCATTTAAATGCATATTTACAAAGTTATGAGGGTTTAAAGATTTTTTGAAAATTTCACATAAAAAATCGATTGTTGGTCAAAAATGTTAGTGATCACAAATAAAGGCCCGTTTCTCATTTAAACGCATATTTACAAAGTTATGAGGGTTTAAACATTTTTTTAAAAATTTCATATAAAAAATCGATTTTTGGTCAAAAAGGTTAGTGATCACAAATAAAGGCCCGTTTCTCATTTAAACGCATATTTACAAAGTTATGAGTGTTTAAAGATTTTTTACAAATTTCAATTAAAATTCGATTTTTGGTCAAAAATGTTAGTGATCACAAATAAAGGCCCGTTTCTCATTTAAATGCATATTTACAAAGTTATGAGGGTTTAAGGATTTTTTACAAATTTCAATTAAAATTCGATTTTTGGTCAAAAATGTTAGTGATCACAAATAAAGGCTAGTTTCTCATTTAAATGCATATTTACAAAGTTATGAGGGTTTAAAGATTTTTTGAAAATTTCACATAAAAAATCGATTGTTGGTCAAAAATGTTAGTGATCACAAATAAAGGCCCGTTTCTCATTTAAACGCATATTTACAAAGTTATGAGGGTTTAAAAATTTTTTTAAAAATTTCATATAAAAAATCGATTTTTGGTCAAAAATGTTAGTGATCACAAATAAAGGCTCGTTTCTCATTTAAACGCATATTTACAAAGTTATGAGTGTTTAAAGATTTTTTACAAATTTCATATAAAAAATCGATTTTTGCTCAAAAATGTTAGTGATCACAAATAAAGGCCCGTTTCTCATTTAAATGCATATTTACAAAGTTATGAGGGTTTAAAGATTTTTTGAAAATTTCACATAAAAAATCGATTGTTGGTCAAAAATGTTAGTGATCACAAATAAAGGCCCGTTTCTCATTTAAATGCATATTTACAAAGTTATGAGGGTTTAAGGATTTTTTACAAATTTCAATTAAAATTCGATTTTTGGTCAAAAATGTTAGTGATCACAAATAAAGGCCCGTTTCTCATTTAAACGCATATTTCCAGTTATGAGTGTTTAAAGATTTTTTTTGAAAATTTCATATAAAAAATCGATTTTTGGTCAAAAAGGTTAGTGATCACAAATAAAGGCCCGTTTCTCATTTAAACGCATATTTCCAAAGTTATGAGTGTTTAAAGATTTTTTACAAATTTCATATAAAAAATCGATTTTTGCTCAAAAATGTTAGTGATCACAAATAAAGGCCCGTTTCTCATTTAAATGCATATTTACAAAGTTATGAGTGTTTAAAGATTTTTTTTGAAAATTTCATATAAAAAATCGATTTTTGGTCAAAAATGCTAGTGATCACAAATAAAGGCCCGTTTCTCATTTAAATGCATATTTACAAAGTTATGAGTGTTTAAAGATTTTTTACAAATTTCATATAAAAAATCGATTTTTGCTCAAAAATGTTAGTGATCACAAATAAAGGCCCGTTTCTCATTTAAACGCATATTTACAAAGTTATGAGGATTTAAAGATTTTTTGAAAGTTTCATATAAAAAATCGATTTTTGGTCAAAAATGTTAGTGATCACAAATAAAGGCCCGTTTCTCATTTAAACGCATATTTCCAAAGTTATGAGTGTTTAAAGATTTTTTACGGATTTCATATAAAAAATCGATTTTTGGTCAAAAATGTTAGTGATCACAAATAAAGGCCCGTTTCTCATTTAAACGCATATTTCCAAAGTTATGAGTGTTTAAAGATTTTTTACGGATTTCATATAAAAAATCGATTTTTGGTCAAAAATGTTAGTGCTCACAAATAAAGGCCCGTTTCTCATTTAAATGCATATTTACAAAGTTATGAGGGTTTAAAGATTTTTTACAAATTTCATATAAAAAATCGTTTTTTGCTCAAAAATATTAGTGATCACAAATAAAGGCCCGTTTCTCATTTAAACGCATATTTGCAAAGTTATGAGGGTTTAAAAATTTTTTTAAAAATTTCATATAAGAAATCGATTTTTGGTCAAAAATGTTAGTGATCACAAATAAAGGCTCGTTTCTCATTTAAACGCATATTTACAAAGTTATGAGGGTTTAAAGATATTTTACAAATTTCATATAAAACATCGATTTTTGCTCAAAAATGTTAGTGATCACAAATAAAGGCCCGTTTCTCATTAAAATGCATATTTACAAAGTTATGTGGGTTTAAAGATTTTTTACAAATTTCATATAAAAAATCGATTTTTGATGTTAGTGATCACAAATAAAGGCCCGTTTCTCATTTAAATGCATATTTACAAAGTTATGTGGGTTTAAAGATTTTTTACAAATTTCATATAAAAAATCTATTTTTGGTCAAAAAGGTTAGTGATCACAAATAAAAGCACGTTTCTCATTTAAATGCATATTTATAAAGTTATGAAGGTTTAAAGATTTTTTGCAAATTTCATATAAAAAATCGATTTTTGGTCAAAAATGTTAGTGATCACAAATAAAGGCCCGTTTCTCATTTAAACGCATATTTACAAAGTTATGAGGATTTAAAGATTTTTTGAAAGTTTCATATAAAAAATCGATTTTTGGTCAAAAATGTTAGTGATCACAAATAAAGGCCCGTTTCTCATTTAAACGCATATTTCCAAAGTTATGAGTGTTTAAAGATTTTTTACAAATTTCATATAAAAAATCGTTTTTTGCTCAAAAATATTAGTGATCACAAATAAAGGCCCGTTTCTCATTTAAACACATATTTACAAAGTTATGAGGGTTTAAACATTTTTTGCAAATTTCATATAGAAAATCGATTTTTGGTCAAAAATGTTAGTGATCACAAATAAAAGCACGTTTCTCATTTAATTGCATATTTATAAAGTTATGAAGGTTTAAAGATTTTTTGCAAATTTCATATAAAAAATCGATTTTTGGTCAAAAAGGTTAGTGATCACAAATAAAAGCAGGTTTCTCATTTAAATGCATATTTATAAAGTTATGAAGGTTTAAAGATTTTTTGCAAATTTCATATAAAAAATCGATTTTTGGTCAAAAATGTTAGTGCTCACAAATAAAGGCCCGTTTCTCATTTAAATGCATATTTACAAAGTTATGAGGGTTTAAAGATTTTTTACAAATTTCATATAAAAAATCGTTTTTTGCTCAAAAATATTAGTGATCACAAATAAAGGCCCGTTTCTCATTTAAACGCATATTTACAAAGTTATGAGGGTTTAAAGATTTTTTACAAATTTCATATAAAAAATCGATTTTTGGTCAAAAAGGTTAGTGATCACAAATAAAAGCACGTTTCTCATTTAAATGCATATTTATAAAGTTATGAAGGTTTAAAGATTTTTTGCAAATTTCATATAAAAAATCGATTTTTGGTCAAAAATGTTAGTGATCACAAATAAAGGCCCGTTTCTCATTTAAACGCATATTTACAAAGTTATGAGGATTTAAAGATTTTTTGAAAGTTTCATATAAAAAATCGATTTTTGGTCAAAAATGTTAGTGATCACAAATAAAGGCCCGTTTCTCATTTAAACGCATATTTCCAAAGTTATGAGTGTTTAAAGATTTTTTACGGATTTCATATAAAAAATCGATTTTTGGTCAAAAATGTTAGTGCTCACAAATAAAGGCCCGTTTCTCATTTAAATGCATATTTACAAAGTTATGAGGGTTTAAAGATTTTTTACAAATTTCATATAAAAAATCGTTTTTTGCTCAAAAATATTAGTGATCACAAATAAAGGCCCGTTTCTCATTTAAACGCATATTTGCAAAGTTATGAGGGTTTAAAAATTTTTTTAAAAATTTCATATAAGAAATCGATTTTTGGTCAAAAATGTTAGTGATCACAAATAAAGGCTCGTTTCTCATTTAAACGCATATTTACAAAGTTATGAGGGTTTAAAGTTATTTTACAAATTTCATATAAAACATCGATTTTTGCTCAAAAATGTTAGTGATCACAAATAAAGGCCCGTTTCTCATTAAAATGCATATTTACAAAGTTATGTGGGTTTAAAGATTTTTTACAAATTTCATATAAAAAATCGATTTTTGATGTTAGTGATCACAAATAAAGGCCCGTTTCTCATTTAAATGCATATTTACAAAGTTATGTGGGTTTAAAGATTTTTTACAAATTTCATATAAAAAATCTATTTTTGGTCAAAAATGTTAGTGATCACAAATAAAGGCCCGTTTCTCATTTAAACGCATATTTACAAAGTTATGAGGGTTTAAAGATTTTTTGTAAATTTCACATAAAAAATCGATTTTTGGTCAAAAATGCTAGTGATCACAAATAAAGGCCCGTTTCTTATTTAAATGCATATTTACAAAGTTATGAGGGTTTAAAGATTTTTTGTAAATTTCACATAAAAAATCGATTTTTGGTCAAAAATGCTAGTGATCACAAATAAAGGCCCGTTTCTCATTTAAATGCACATTTACAAAGTTATGAGTGTTTAAAGATTTTTTGTAAATTTCACATAAAAAAATCGATTTTTGGTCAAAAATGCTAGTGATCACAAATAAAGGCCCGTTTCTCATTTAAACGCACATTTACAAAGTTATGAGTGTTTAAAGATTTTTTGTAAATTTCACATAAAAAATCGATTTTTGGTCAAAAATGCTAGTGATCACAAATAAAGGCCCGTTTCTCATTTAAATGCATATTTACAAAGTTATGAGGGTTTAAAGATTTTTTGTAAATTTCACATAAAAAATCGATTTTTGGTCAAAAATGCTAGTGATCACAAATAAAGGCCCGTTTCTCATTTAAATGCACATTTACAAAGTTATGAGTGTTTAAAGATTTTTTGTAAATTTCACATAAAAAATCGATTTTTGGTCAAAAATGCTAGTGATCACAAATAAAGGCCCGTTTCTCATTTAAATGCAAATTTACAAAGTTATGAGTGTTTAAAGATTTTTTTCAAAATTTCATATAAAAAATCGATTTTTGCTCAAAAATGTTAGTGATCACAAATAAAGGCCCGTTTCTCATTTAAATGCATATTTACAAAGTTATGAGGGTTTAAAGATTTTTTACAAATTTCATATAAATAATCGATTTTTGCTCAAAAATGTTAGTGATCACAAATAAAGGCCCGTTTCTCATTTAAACGCATATTTCCAGTTATGAGTGTTTAAAGATTTTTTGAAAATTTCACATAAAAAATCGATTGTTGGTCAAAAATGTTAGTGATCACAAATAAAGGCTCGTTTCTCATTTAAACGCATATTTACAAAGTTATGAGGGTTTAAATATTTTTTTTTAAAATTTCATAAAAAAAAAAATCGATTTTTGGTCAAAAATGTTATTGATCACAAATAAAGGCCCGTTTCTCATTTAAACGCATATTTCCAAAGTTATGAGTGTTTAAAGATTTTTTACGGATTTCATATAAAAAATCGATTTTTGGTCAAAAATGTTAGTGATCACAAATAAAGGCCCGTTTCTCATTTAAATGCATATTTACAAAGTTATGAGGGTTTAAAGATTTTTTACAAATTTCATATAAAAAAGCGTTTTTTGCTCAAAAATATTAGTGATCACAAATAAAGGCCCGTTTCTCATTTAAACGCATATTTACAAAGTTATGAGGGTTTAAAGATTTTTTGCAAATTTCATATAAAAAATCGATTTTTGGTCAAAAATGTTACCGATCACAAATAAAGGCCCGTTTCTCATTTAAATGCATATTTACAAAGTTATGAGGATTTAAAGATTTTTTTAAAATTTCATATAAAAAACCGATTTTTGCTCAAAAATGTTAGTGATCACAAATAAAGGCCCGTTTCTCATTTAAACGCATATTTACAAAGTTATGAGGGTTTAAAGATTTTTTGCAAATTTCATATAAAAAATCGATTTTTGGTCTAAAATGTTAGTGATCACAAATAAAGGCTAGTTTCTCATTTAAATGCATATTTACAAAGTTATGAGGGTTTAAAGATTTTTTGCAAATTTCACATAAAAAATCGATTGTTGGTCAAAAATGTTAGTGATCACAAATAAAGGCCCGTTTCTCATTTAAACGCATATTTACAAAGTTATGAGGGTTTAAAGATTTTTTACAAATTTCATATAAAAAATCGATTTTTGCTCAAAAATGTTAGTGATCACAAATAAAGGCCCGTTTCTCATTTAAATGCATATTTACAAAGTTATGAGGGTTTAAAGATTTTTTACAAATTTCATATAAAAAATCGATTTTTGCTCAAAAATGTTAGTGATCACAAATAAAGGCCCGTTTCTCATTTAAACGCATATTTCCAGTTATGAGTGTTTAAAGATTTTTTTTGAAAATTTCATATAAAAAATCGATTTTTGGTTAAAAAGGTTAGTGATCACAAATAAAAGCACGTTTCTCATTTAAATGCATATTTATAAAGTTATGAAGGTTTAAAGATTTTTTGCAAATTTCATATAAAAAATCGATTTTTGGTCAAAAATGTTAGTGATCACAAATAAAGGCCCGTTTCTCATTTAAACGCATATTTACAAAGTTATGAGGATTTAAAGATTTTTTGAAAGTTTCATATAAAAAATCGATTTTTGGTCAAAAATGTTAGTGATCACAAATAAAGGCCCGTTTTTCATTTAAACGCATATTTCCAAAGTTATGAGTGTTTAAAGATTTTTTACGGATTTCATATAAAAAATCGATTTTTGGTCAAAAATGTTAGTGCTCACAAATAAAGGCCCGTTTCTCATTTAAATGCATATTTACAAAGTTATGAGGGTTTAAAGATTTTTTACAAATTTCATATAAAAAATCGTTTTTTGCTCAAAAATATTAGTGATCACAAATAAAGGCCCGTTTCTCATTTAAACGCATATTTACAAAGTTATGAGGGTTTAAAGATTTTTTACAAATTTCATATAAAAAATCGATTTTTGGTCAAAAAGGTTAGTGATCACAAATAAAAGCACGTTTCTCATTTAAATGCATATTTATAAAGTTATGAAGGTTTAAAGATTTTTTGCAAATTTCATATAAAAAATCGATTTTTGGTCAAAAATGTTAGTGATCACAAATAAAGGCCCGTTTCTCATTTAAACGCATATTTACAAAGTTATGAGGATTTAAAGATTTTTTGAAAGTTTCATATAAAAAATCGATTTTTGGTCAAAAATGTTAGTGATCACAAATAAAGGCCCGTTTCTCATTTAAACGCATATTTCCAAAGTTATGAGTGTTTAAAGATTTTTTACGGATTTCATATAAAAAATCGATTTTTGGTCAAAAATGTTAGTGCTCACAAATAAAGGCCCGTTTCTCATTTAAATGCATATTTACAAAGTTATGAGGGTTTAAAGATTTTTTACAAATTTCATATAAAAAATCGTTTTTTGCTCAAAAATATTAGTGATCACAAATAAAGGCCCGTTTCTCATTTAAATGCATATTTACAAAGTTATGTGGGTTTAAAGATTTTTTACAAATTTCATATAAAAAATCTATTTTTGGTCAAAAATGTTAGTGATCACAAATAAAGGCCCGTTTCTCATTTAAACGCATATTTACAAAGTTATGAGGGTTTAAAGATTTTTTGTAAATTTCACATAAAAAATCGATTTTTGGTCAAAAATGCTAGTGATCACAAATAAAGGCCCGTTTCTTATTTAAATGCATATTTACAAAGTTATGAGGGTTTAAAGATTTTTTGTAAATTTCACATAAAAAATCGATTTTTGGTCAAAAATGCTAGTGATCACAAATAAAGGCCCGTTTCTCATTTAAATGCACATTTACAAAGTTATGAGTGTTTAAAGATTTTTTGTAAATTTCACATAAAAAATCGATTTTTGGTCAAAAATGCTAGTGATCACAAATAAAGGCCCGTTTCTCATTTAAACGCACATTTACAAAGTTATGAGTGTTTAAAGATTTTTTGTAAATTTCACATAAAAAATCGATTTTTGGTCAAAAATGCTAGTGATCACAAATAAAGGCCCGTTTCTCATTTAAATGCATATTTACAAAGTTATGAGGGTTTAAAGATTTTTTGTAAATTTCACATAAAAAATCGATTTTTGGTCAAAAATGCTAGTGATCACAAATAAAGGCCCGTTTCTCATTTAAATGCACATTTACAAAGTTATGAGTGTTTAAAGATTTTTTGTAAATTTCACATAAAAAATCGATTTTTGGTCAAAAATGCTAGTGATCACAAATAAAGGCCCGTTTCTCATTTAAATGCATATTTACAAAGTTATGAGTGTTTAAAGATTTTTTTCAAAATTTCATATAAAAAATCGATTTTTGCTCAAAAATGTTAGTGATCACAAATAAAGGCCCGTTTCTCATTTAAATGCATATTTACAAAGTTATGAGGGTTTAAAGATTTTTTACAAATTTCATATAAATAATCGATTTTTGCTCAAAAATGTTAGTGATCACAAATAAAGGCCCGTTTCTCATTTAAACGCATATTTCCAGTTATGAGTGTTTAAAGATTTTTTGAAAATTTCACATAAAAAATCGATTGTTGGTCAAAAATGTTAGTGATCACAAATAAAGGCTCGTTTCTCATTTAAACGCATATTTACAAAGTTATGAGGGTTTAAATATTTTTTTTTAAAATTTCATAAAAAAAAAAATCGATTTTTGGTCAAAAATGTTATTGATCACAAGTAAAGGCCCGTTCCTCATTTAATCGCATATTTCCAAAGTTATGAGTGTTTAAAGATTTTTTACGGATTTCATATAAAAAATCGATTTTTGGTCAAAAATGTTAGTGCTCACAAATAAAGGCCCGTTTCTCATTTAAATGCATATTTACAAAGTTATGAGGGTTTAAAGATTTTTTACAAATTTCATATAAAAAAGCGTTTTTTGCTCAAAAATATTAGTGATCACAAATAAAGGCCCGTTTCTCATTTAAACGCATATTTACAAAGTTATGAGGGTTTAAAGATTTTTTGCAAATTTCATATAAAAAATCGATTTTTGGTCAAAAATGTTAGCGATCACAAATAAAGGCCCGTTTCTCATTTAAATGCATATTTACAAAGTTATGAGGATTTAAAGATTTTTTTAAAATTTCATATAAAAAACCGATTTTTGCTCAAAAATGTTAGTGATCACAAATAAAGGCCCGTTTCTCATTTAAACGCATATTTACAAAGTTATGAGGGTTTAAAGATTTTTTGCAAATTTCATATAAAAAATCGATTTTTGGTCTAAAATGTTAGTGATCACAAATAAAGGCCCGTTTCTCATTTAAATGCATATTTACAAAGTTATGAGGATTTAAAGATTTTTTGCAAATTTCATATAAAAAATCGATTTTTGGTCAAAAATGTTAGTGATCACAGATAAAGGCCCGTTTCTCATTTAAATGCATATTTACAAAGTTATGAGGGTTTAAAGATTTTTTACAAATTTCAATTAAAATTCGATTTTTGGTCAAAAATGTTAGTGATCACAAATAAAGGCTAGTTTCTCATTTAAATGCATATTTACAAAGTTATGAGGGTTTAAAGATTTTTTACAAATTTCATATAAAAAATCGATTTTGCTCAAAAATGTTAGTGATCACAAATAAAGGCCCGTTTCTCATTTAAATGCATATTTACAAAGTTATGAGGGTTTAAAGATTTTTTGAAAATTTCACATAAAAAATCGATTGTTGGTCAAAAATGTTAGTGATCACAAATAAAGGCCCGTTTCTCATTTAAACGCATATTTACAAAGTTATGAGGGTTTAAAGATTTTTTACAAATTTCATATAAAAAATCGATTTTTGCTCAAAAATGTTAGTGATCACAAATAAAGGCCCGTTTCTCATTTAAATGCATATTTACAAAGTTATGAGGGTTTAAAGATTTTTTACAAATTTCATATAAAAAATCGATTTTTGCTCAAAAATGTTAGTGATCACAAATAAAGGCCCGTTTCTCATTTAAACGCATATTTCCAGTTATGAGTGTTTAAAGATTTTTTTTGAAAATTTCATATAAAAAATCGATTTTTGGTTAAAAAGGTTAGTGATCACAAATAAAAGCACGTTTCTCATTTAAATGCATATTTATAAAGTTATGAAGGTTTAAAGATTTTTTGCAAATTTCATATAAAAAATCGATTTTTGGTCAAAAATGTTATTGATCACAAATAAAGGCCCGTTTCTCATTTAAACGCATATTTCCAAAGTTATGAGTGTTTAAAGATTTTTTACGGATTTCATATAAAAAATCGATTTTTGGTCAAAAATGTTAGTGCTCACAAATAAAGGCCCGTTTCTCATTTAAATGCATATTTACAAAGTTATGAGGGTTTAAAGATTTTTTACAAATTTCAATTAAAATTCGATTTTTGCTCAAAAATGTTAGTGATCACAAATAAAGGCCCGTTTCTCATTTAAATGCATATTTACAAAGTTATGAGGGTTTAAAGATTTTTTGAAAATTTCACATAAAAAATCGATTGTTGGTCAAAAATGTTAGTGATCACAAATAAAGGCCCGTTTCTCATTTAAACGCATATTTACAAAGTTATGAGGGTTTAAAGATTTTTTACAAATTTCATATAAAAAATCGATTTTTGCTCAAAAATGTTAGTGATCACAAATAAAGGCCCGTTTCTCATTTAAACGCATATTTACAAAGTTATGAGGGTTTAAAGATTTTTTACAAATTTCATATAAAAAATCGATTTTTGCTCAAAAATGTTAGTGATCACAAATAAAGGCCCGTTTCTCATTTAAACGCATATTTCCAGTTATGAGTGTTTAAAGATTTTTTTTGAAAATTTCATATAAAAAATCGATTTTTGGTTAAAAATGTTAGTGATCACAAATAAAAGCACGTTTCTCATTTAAACGCATATTTACAAAGTTTTGAGGATTTAAAGATTTTTTGTAAATTTCACATAAAAAATCGATTTTTGGTCAAAAATGTTATTGATCACAAATAAAGGCCCGTTTCTCATTTAAACGCATATTTCCAAAGTTATGAGTGTTTAAAGATTTTTTACGGATTTCATATAAAAAATCGATTTTTGGTCAAAAATGTTAGTGCTCACAAATAAAGGCCCGTTTCTCATTTAAATGCATATTTCCAAAGTTATGAGGATTTAAAGATTTTTTGCAAATTTCATATAAAAAATCGATTTTTGGTCAAAAATGTTAGTGATCACAAATAAAGGCCCGTTTCTCATTTAAATGCATATTTACAAAGTTATGAGGGTTTAAAGATTTTTTACAAATTTCAATTAAAATTCGATTTTTGGTCAAAAATGTTAGTGATCACAAATAAAGGCTAGTTTCTCATTTAAATGCATATTTACAAAGTTGTGAGGGTTTAAAGATTTTTTACAAATTTCATATAAAAAATCGATTTTGCTCAAAAATGTTAGTGATCACAAATAAAGGCCCGTTTCTCATTTAAATGCATATTTACAAAGTTATGAGGGTTTAAAGATTTTTTGAAAATTTCACATAAAAAATCGATTGTTGGTCAAAAATGTTAGTGATCACAAATAAAGGCCCGTTTCTCATTTAAACGCATATTTACAAAGTTATGAGGGTTTAAAGATTTTTTACAAATTTCATATAAAAAATCGATTTTTGGTCAAAAATGTTAGTGATCACAAATAAAGGCCCGTTTCTCATTTAAACGCATATTTACAAAGTTATGAGGGTTTAAAGATTTTTTACAAATTTCATATAAAAAATCGATTTTTGGTCAAAAATGTTAGTGATCACAAATAAAGGCCCGTTTCTCATTTAAACGCATATTTACAAAGTTATGAGGATTTAAAGATTTTTTGTAAATTTCACATAAAAAATCGATTTTTGGTCAAAAATGTTATTGATCACAAATAAAGGCCCGTTTCTCATTTAAACGCATATTTCCAAAGTTATGAGTGTTTAAAGATTTTTTACGGATTTCATATAAAAAATCGATTTTTGGTCAAAAATGTTAGTGCTCACAAATAAAGGCCCGTTTCTCATTTAAATGCATATTTACAAAGTTATGAGGGTTTAAAGATTTTTTGCAAATTTCATATAAAAAATCGATTTTTGGTCAAAAATGTTAGTGATCACAAATAAAGGCCCGTTTCTCATTTAAATGCATATTTACAAAGTTATGAGGATTTAAAGATTTTTTGCAAATTTCATATAAAAAATCGATTTTTGGTCAAAAATGTTAGTGATCACAAATAAAGGCCCGTTTCTCATTTAAATGCATATTTACAAAGTTATGAGGGTTTAAAGATTTTTTACAAATTTCAATTAAAATTCGATTTTTGGTCAAAAATGTTAGTGATCACAAATAAAGGCTAGTTTCTCATTTAAATGCATATTTACAAAGTTATGAGGGTTTAAAGATTTTTTACAAATTTCATATAAAAAATCGATTTTTGCTCAAAAATGTTAGTGATCACAAATAAAGGCCCGTTTCTCATTTAAATGCATATTTACAAAGTTATGAGGGTTTAAAGATTTTTTGTAAATTTCACATAAAAAATCGATTTTTGGTCAAAAATGCTAGTGATCACAAATAAAGGCCCGTTTCTCATTTAAACGCATATTTACAAAGTTATGAGGGTTTAAAGATTTTTTACAAATTTCATATAAAAAATCGATTTTTGCTCAAAAATGTTAGTGATCACAAATAAAGGCCCGTTTCTCATTTAAATGCATATTTACAAAGTTATGAGGGTTTAAAGATTTTTTACAAATTTCATATAAAAAATCGATTTTTGCTCAAAAATGTTAGTGATCACAAATAAAGGCCCGTTTCTCATTTAAACGCATATTTCCAGTTATGAGTGTTTAAAGATTTTTTTTGAAAATTTCATATAAAAAATCGATTTTTGGTTAAAAAGGTTAGTGATCACAAATAAAAGCACGTTTCTCATTTAAATGCATATTTATAAAGTTATGAAGGTTTAAAGATTTTTTGCAAATTTCATATAAAAAATCGATTTTTGGTCAAAAATGTTAGTGATCACAAATAAAGGCCCGTTTCTCATTTAAACGCATATTTACAAAGTTATGAGGATTTAAAGATTTTTTGTAAATTTCACATAAAAAATCGATTTTTGGTCAAAAATGCTAGTGATCACAAATAAAGGCCCGTTTCGCATTTAAACGCACATTTACAAAGTTATGAGTGTTTAAAGATTTTTTACGGATTTCATATAAAAAATCGATTTTTGGTCAAAAATGTTAGTGCTCACAAATAAAGGCCCGTTTCTCATTTAAATGCATATTTACAAAGTTATGAGGGTTTAATGATTTTTTACAAATTTCATATAAAAAATCGTTTTTTGCTCAAAAATATTAGTGATCACAAATAAAGGCCCGTTTCTCATTTAAACGCATATTTACAAAGTTATGAGGGTTTAAAGATTTTTTGCAAATTTCATATAAAAAATCGATTTTTGGTCAAAAATGTTAGTGATCACAAATAAAGGCCCGTTTCTCATTTAAATGCATATTTACAAAGTTATGAGGGTTTAAAGATTTTTTACAAATTTCAATTAAAATTCGATTTTTGGTCAAAAATGTTAGTGATCACAAATAAAGGCTAGTTTCTCATTTAAATGCATATTTACAAAGTTATGAGGGTTTAAAGATTTTTTACAAATTTCATATAAAAAATCGATTTTTGCTCAAAAATGTTAGTGATCACAAATAAAGGCCCGTTTCCCATTTAAATGCATATTTACAAAGTTATGAGGGTTTAAAGATTTTTTGAAAATTTCACATAAAAAATGAATGTTGGTCAAAAATGTTAGTGATCACAAATAAAGGCCCGTTTCTCATTTAAACGCATATTTACAAAGTTATGAGGGTTTAAAAATTTTTTTAAAAATTTCATATAAAAAATCGATTTTTGGTCAAAAATGTTAGTGATCACAAATAAAGGCCCGTTTCTCATTTAAACGCATATTTACAAAGTTATGAGTGTTTAAAGATTTTTTACAAATTTCATATAAAAAATCGATTTTTGCTCAAAAATGTTAGTGATCACAAATAAAGGCCCGTTTCTCATTTAAATGCATATTTACAAAGTTATGAGGGTTTAAAGACTTTTTACAAATTTCATATAAAAAATCGATTTTTGCTCAAAAATGTTAGTGATCACAAATAAAGGCCCGTTTCTCATTTAAACGCATATTTCCAGTTATGAGTGTTTAAAGATTTTTTTTTGAAAATTTCATATAAAAAATCGATTTTTGGTCAAAAAGGTTAGTGATCACAAATAAAGGCCCGTTTCTCATTTAAACGCATATTTCCAAAGTTATGAGTGTTTAAAGATTTTTTACAAATTTCATATAAAAAATCGCTTTTTGCTCAAAAATGTTAGTGATCACAAATAAAGGCCCGCTTCTCATTTAAATGCATATTTACAAAGTTATGAGGGTTTAAAGACTTTTTACAAATTTCATATAAAAAATCGATTTTTGGTCAAAAATGCTAGTGATCACAAATAAAGGCCCGTTTCTCATTTAAATGCATATTTACAAAGTTATGAGTGTTTAAAGATTTTTTACAAATTTCATATAAAAAATCGATTTTTGCTCAAAAATGTTAGTGATCACAAATAAAGGCCCGTTTCTCATTTAAATGCATATTTACAAAGTTATGAGGGTTTAAAGATTTTTTACAAATTTCATATAAAAAATCGATTTTTGCTCAAAAATGTTAGTGATCACAAATAAAGGCCCGTTTCTCATTTAAACGCATATTTCCAGTTATGAGTGATTTTTTTTGAAAATTTCATATAAAAAATCGATTTTTGGTCAAAAAGGTTAGTGATCACAAATAAAAGCACGTTTCTCATTTAAATGCATATTTATAAAGTTATGAAGGTTTAAAGATTTTTTGCAAATTTCATATAAAAAATCGATTTTTGGTCAAAAATGTTAGTGATCACAAATAAAGGCCCGTTTCTCATTTAAACGCATATTTACAAAGTTATGAGGATTTAAAGATTTTTTGAAAGTTTCATATAAAAAATCGATTTTTGGTCAAAAATGTTAGTGATCACAAATAAAGGCCCGTTTCTCATTTAAACGCATATTTCCAAAGTTATGAGTGTTTAAAGATTTTTTACGGATTTCATATAAAAAATCGATTTTTGGTCAAAAATGTTAGTGCTCACAAATAAAGGCCCGTTTCTCATTTAAATGCATATTTACAAAGTTATGAGGGTTTAAAGATTTTTTACAAATTTCATATAAAAAATCGTTTTTTGCTCAAAAATATTAGTGATCACAAATAAAGGCCCGTTTCTCATTTAAACGCATATTTGCAAAGTTATGAGGGTTTAAAAATTTTTTTAAAAATTTCATATAAGAAATCGATTTTTGGTCAAAAATGTTAGTGATCACAAATAAAGGCTCGTTTCTCATTTAAACGCATATTTACAAAGTTATGAGGGTTTAAAGATATTTTACAAATTTCATATAAAACATCGATTTTTGCTCAAAAATGTTAGTGATCACAAATAAAGGCCCGTTTCTCATTAAAATGCATATTTACAAAGTTATGTGGGTTTAAAGATTTTTTACAAATTTCATATAAAAAATCGATTTTTGATGTTAGTGATCACAAATAAAGGCCCGTTTCTCATTTAAATGCATATTTACAAAGTTATGTGGGTTTAAAGATTTTTTACAAATTTCATATAAAAAATCGATTTTTGATGTTAGTGATCACAAATAAAGGCCCGTTTCTCATTTAAACGCATATTTACAAAGTTATGAGGATTTAAAGATTTTTTGTAAATTTCACATAAAAAATCGATTTTTGGTCAAAAATGCTAGTGATCACAAATAAAGGCCCGTTTCGCATTTAAACGCACATTTACAAAGTTATGAGTGTTTAAAGATTTTTTACGGATTTCATATAAAAAATCGATTTTTGGTCAAAAATGTTAGTGCTCACAAATAAAGGCCCGTTTCTCATTTAAATGCATATTTACAAAGTTATGAGGGTTTAATGATTTTTTACAAATTTCATATAAAAAATCGTTTTTTGCTCAAAAATATTAGTGATCACAAATAAAGGCCCGTTTCTCATTTAAACGCATATTTACAAAGTTATGAGGGTTTAAAGATTTTTTGCAAATTTCATATAAAAAATCAATTTTTGGTCAAAAATGTTAGTGATCACAAATAAAGGCCCGTTTCTCATTTAAATGCATATTTACAAAGTTATGAGGGTTTAAAGATTTTTTACAAATTTCAATTAAAATTCGATTTTTGGTCAAAAATGTTAGTGATCACAAATAAAGGCTAGTTTCTCATTTAAATGCATATTTACAAAGTTATGAGGGTTTAAAGATTTTTTACAAATTTCATATAAAAAATCGATTTTTGCTCAAAAATGTTAGTGATCACAAATAAAGGCCCGTTTCCCATTTAAATGCATATTTACAAAGTTATGAGGGTTTAAAGATTTTTTGAAAATTTCACATAAAAAATGAATGTTGGTCAAAAATGTTAGTGATCACAAATAAAGGCCCGTTTCTCATTTAAACGCATATTTACAAAGTTATGAGGGTTTAAAAATTTTTTTAAAAATTTCATATAAAAAATCGATTTTTGGTCAAAAATGTTAGTGATCACAAATAAAGGCCCGTTTCTCATTTAAACGCATATTTACAAAGTTATGAGTGTTTAAAGATTTTTTACAAATTTCATATAAAAAATCGATTTTTGGTCAAAAATGTTAGTGATCACAAATAAAGGCCCGTTTCTCATTTAAATGCATATTTACAAAGTTATGAGGGTTTAAAGACTTTTTACAAATTTCATATAAAAAATCGATTTTTGCTCAAAAATGTTAGTGATCACAAATAAAGGCCCGTTTCTCATTTAAACGCATATTTCCAGTTATGAGTGTTTAAAGATTTTTTTTTGAAAATTTCATATAAAAAATCGATTTTTGGTCAAAAAGGTTAGTGATCACAAATAAAGGCCCGTTTCTCATTTAAACGCATATTTCCAAAGTTATGAGTGTTTAAAGATTTTTTACAAATTTCATATAAAAAATCGCTTTTTGCTCAAAAATGTTAGTGATCACAAATAAAGGCCCGCTTCTCATTTAAATGCATATTTACAAAGTTATGAGGGTTTAAAGACTTTTTACAAATTTCATATAAAAAATCGATTTTTGGTCAAAAATGCTAGTGATCACAAATAAAGGCCCGTTTCTCATTTAAATGCATATTTACAAAGTTATGAGTGTTTAAAGATTTTTTACAAATTTCATATAAAAAATCGATTTTTGCTCAAAAATGTTAGTGATCACAAATAAAGGCCCGTTTCTCATTTAAATGCATATTTACAAAGTTATGAGGGTTTAAAGATTTTTTACAAATTTCATATAAAAAATCGATTTTTGCTCAAAAATGTTAGTGATCACAAATAAAGGCCCGTTTCTCATTTAAACGCATATTTCCAGTTATGAGTGATTTTTTTTGAAAATTTCATATAAAAAATCGATTTTTGGTCAAAAAGGTTAGTGATCACAAATAAAAGCACGTTTCTCATTTAAATGCATATTTATAAAGTTATGAAGGTTTAAAGATTTTTTGCAAATTTCATATAAAAAATCGATTTTTGGTCAAAAATGTTAGTGATCACAAATAAAGGCCCGTTTCTCATTTAAACGCATATTTACAAAGTTATGAGGATTTAAAGATTTTTTGAAAGTTTCATATAAAAAATCGATTTTTGGTCAAAAATGTTAGTGATCACAAATAAAGGCCCGTTTCTCATTTAAACGCATATTTCCAAAGTTATGAGTGTTTAAAGATTTTTTACGGATTTCATATAAAAAATCGATTTTTGGTCAAAAATGTTAGTGCTCACAAATAAAGGCCCGTTTCTCATTTAAATGCATATTTACAAAGTTATGAGGGTTTAAAGATTTTTTACAAATTTCATATAAAAACTCGTTTTTTGCTCAAAAATATTAGTGATCACAAATAAAGGCCCGTTTCTCATTTAAACGCATATTTGCAAAGTTATGAGGGTTTAAAAATTTTTTTAAAAATTTCATATAAGAAATCGATTTTTGGTCAAAAATGTTAGTGATCACAAATAAAGGCTCGTTTCTCATTTAAACGCATATTTACAAAGTTATGAGGGTTTAAAGATATTTTACAAATTTCATATAAAACATCGATTTTTGCTCAAAAATGTTAGTGATCACAAATAAAGGCCCGTTTCTCATTAAAATGCATATTTACAAAGTTATGTGGGTTTAAAGATTTTTTACAAATTTCATATAAAAAATCGATTTTTGATGTTAGTGATCACAAATAAAGGCCCGTTTCTCATTTAAATGCATATTTACAAAGTTATGTGGGTTTAAAGATTTTTTACAAATTTCATATAAAAAATCTATTTTTGGTCAAAAATGTTAGTGATCACAAATAAAGGCCCGTTTCTCATTTAAACGCATATTTACAAAGTTATGAGGGTTTAAAGATTTTTTGTAAATTTCACATAAAAAATCGATTTTTGGTCAAAAATGCTAGTGATCACAAATAAAGGCCCGTTTCTTATTTAAATGCATATTTACAAAGTTATGAGGGTTTAAAGATTTTTTGTAAATTTCACATAAAAAATCGATTTTTGGTCAAAAATGCTAGTGATCACAAATAAAGGCCCGTTTCTCATTTAAATGCACATTTACAAAGTTATGAGTGTTTAAAGATTTTTTGTAAATTTCACATAAAAAATCGATTTTTGGTCAAAAATGCTAGTGATCACAAATAAAGGCCCGTTTCTCATTTAAACGCACATTTACAAAGTTATGAGTGTTTAAAGATTTTTTGTAAATTTCACATAAAAAATCGATTTTTGGTCAAAAATGCTAGTGATCACAAATAAAGGCCCGTTTCTCATTTAAATGCATATTTACAAAGTTATGAGGGTTTAAAGATTTTTTGTAAATTTCACATAAAAAATCGATTTTTGGTCAAAAATGCTAGTGATCACAAATAAAGGCCCGTTTCTCATTTAAATGCACATTTACAAAGTTATGAGTGTTTAAAGATTTTTTGTAAATTTCACATAAAAAATCGATTTTTGGTCAAAAATGCTAGTGATCACAAATAAAGGCCCGTTTCTCATTTAAATGCATATTTACAAAGTTATGAGTGTTTAAAGATTTTTTACAAATTTCATATAAAAAATCGATTTTTGCTCAAAAATGTTAGTGATCACAAATAAAGGCCCGTTTCTCATTTAAATGCATATTTACAAAGTTATGAGGGTTTAAAGATTTTTTACAAATTTCATATAAATAATCGATTTTTGCTCAAAAATGTTAGTGATCACAAATAAAGGCCCGTTTCTCATTTAAACGCATATTTCCAGTTATGAGTGTTTAAAGATTTTTTGAAAATTTCACATAAAAAATCGATTGTTGGTCAAAAATGTTAGTGATCACAAATAAAGGCTCGTTTCTCATTTAAACGCATATTTACAAAGTTATGAGGGTTTAAATATTTTTTTTTAAAATTTCATATAAAAAATCGATTTTTGGTCAAAAATGTTATTGATCACAAATAAAGGCCCGTTTCTCATTTAAACGCATATTTCCAAAGTTATGAGTGTTTAAAGATTTTTTACGGATTTCATATAAAAAATCGATTTTTGGTCAAAAATGTTAGTGCTCACAAATAAAGGCCCGTTTCTCATTTAAATGCATATTTACAAAGTTATGAGGGTTTAAAGATTTTTTACAAATTTCATATAAAAAAGCGTTTTTTGCTCAAAAATATTAGTGATCACAAATAAAGGCCCGTTTCTCATTTAAACGCATATTTACAAAGTTATGAGGGTTTAAAGATTTTTTGAAAATTTCATATAAAAAATCGATTTTTGGTCAAAAATGTTAGCGATCACAAATAAAGGCCCGTTTCTCATTTAAATGCATATTTACAAAGTTATGAGGATTTAAAGATTTTTTTAAAATTTCATATAAAAAACCGATTTTTGCTCAAAAATGTTAGTGATCACAAATAAAGGCCCGTTTCTCATTTAAACGCATATTTACAAAGTTATGAGGGTTTAAAGATTTTTTGCAAATTTCATATAAAAAATCGATTTTTGGTCTAAAATGTTAGTGATCACAAATAAAGGCCCGTTTCTCATTTAAATTCATATTTACAAAGTTATGAGGGTTTAAAGATTTTTTACAAATTTCAATTAAAATTCGATTTTTGCTCAAAAATGTTAGTGATCACAAATAAAGGCTAGTTTCTCATTTAAATGCATATTTACAAAGTTATGAGGGTTTAAAGATTTTTTACAAATTTCATATAAAAAATCGATTTTGCTCAAAAATGTTAGTGATCACAAATAAAGGCCCGTTTCTCATTTAAATGCATATTTACAAAGTTATGAGGGTTTAAAGATTTTTTGAAAATTTCACATAAAAAATCGATTGTTGGTCAAAAATGTTAGTGATCACAAATAAAGGCCCGTTTCTCATTTAAACGCATATTTACAAAGTTATGAGGGTTTAAAGATTTTTTACAAATTTCATATAAAAAATCGATTTTTGCTCAAAAATGTTAGTGATCACAAATAAAGGCCCGTTTCTCATTTAAATGCATATTTACAAAGTTATGAGGGTTTAAAGATTTTTTACAAATTTCATATAAAAAATCGATTTTTGCTCAAAAATGTTAGTGATCACAAATAAAGGCCCGTTTCTCATTTAAACGCATATTTCCAGTTATGAGTGTTTAAAGATTTTTTTTGAAAATTTCATATAAAAAATCGATTTTTGGTTAAAAAGGTTAGTGATCACAAATAAAAGCACGTTTCTCATTTAAATGCATATTTATAAAGTTATGAAGGTTTAAAGATTTTTTGCAAATTTCATATAAAAAATCGATTTTTGGTCAAAAATGTTAGTGATCACAAATAAAGGCCCGTTTCTCATTTAAACGCATATTTACAAAGTTATGAGGATTTAAAGATTTTTCGTAAATTTCACATAAAAAATCGATTTTTGGTCAAAAATGTTATTGATCACAAATAAAGGCCCGTTTCTCATTTAAACGCATATTTCCAAAGTTATGAGTGTTTAAAGATTTTTTACGGATTTCATATAAAAAATCGATTTTTGGTCAAAAATGTTAGTGCTCACAAATAAAGGCCCGTTTCTCATTTAAATGCATATTTACAAAGTTATGAGGGTTTAAAGATTTTTTGCAAATTTCATATAAAAAATCGATTTTTGGTCAAAAATGTTAGTGATCACAAATAAAGGCCCGTTTCTCATTTAAATGCATATTTACAAAGTTATGAGGATTTAAAGATTTTTTGCAAATTTCATATAAAAAATCGATTTTTGGTCAAAAATGTTAGTGATCACAAATAAAGGCCCGTTTCTCATTTAAATGCATATTTACAAAGTTATGAGGGTTTAAAGATTTTTTACAAATTTCAATTAAAATTCGATTTTTGCTCAAAAATGTTAGTGATCACAAATAAAGGCCCGTTTCTCATTTAAATGCATATTTACAAAGTTATGAGGGTTTAAAGATTTTTTGAAAATTTCACATAAAAAATCGATTGTTGGTCAAAAATGTTAGTGATCACAAATAAAGGCCCGTTTCTCATTTAAACGCATATTTACAAAGTTATGAGGGTTTAAAGATTTTTTACAAATTTCATATAAAAAATCGATTTTTGCTCAAAAATGTTAGTGATCACAAATAAAGGCCCGTTTCTCATTTAAATGCATATTTACAAAGTTATGAGGGTTTAAAGATTTTTTACAAATTTCATATAAAAAATCGATTTTTGCTCAAAAATGTTAGTGATCACAAATAAAGGCCCGTTTCTCATTTAAACGCATATTTCCAGTTATGAGTGTTTAAAGATTTTTTTTGAAAATTTCATATAAAAAATCGATTTTTGGTTAAAAAGGTTAGTGATCACAAATAAAAGCACGTTTCTCATTTAAATGCATATTTATAAAGTTATGAAGGTTTAAAGATTTTTTGCAAATTTCATATAAAAAATCGATTTTTGGTCAAAAATGTTAGTGATCACAAATAAAGGCCCGTTTCTCATTTAAACGCATATTTACAAAGTTATGAGGATTTAAAGATTTTTTGTAAATTTCACATAAAAAATCGATTTTTGGTCAAAAATGTTATTGATCACAAATAAAGGCCCGTTTCTCATTTAAACGCATATTTCCAAAGTTATGAGTGTTTAAAGATTTTTTACGGATTTCATATAAAAAATCGATTTTTGGTCAAAAATGTTAGTGCTCACAAATAAAGACCCGTTTCTCATTTAAACGCATATTTCCAAAGTTATGAGTGTTTAAAGATTTTTTACGGATTTCATATAAAAAATCGATTTTTGGTCAAAAATGTTAGTGCTCACAAATAAAGGCCCGTTTCTCATTTAAATGCATATTTACAAAGTTATGAGGGTTTAAAGATTTTTTGCAAATTTCATATAAAAAATCGATTTTTGGTCAAAAATGTTAGTGATCACAAATAAAGGCCCGTTTCTCATTTAAACGCATATTTCCAAAGTTATGAGTGTTTAAAGATTTTTTACGGATTTCATATAAAAAATCGATTTTTGGTCAAAAATGTTAGTGCTCACAAATAAAGGCCCGTTTCTCATTTAAATGCATATTTACAAAGTTATGAGGGTTTAAAGATTTTTTGCAAATTTCATATAAAAAATCGATTTTTGGTCAAAAATGTTAGTGATCACAAATAAAGGCCCGTTTCTCATTTAAATGCATATTTACAAAGTTATGAGGATTTAAAGATTTTTTGCAAATTTCATATAAAAAATCGATTTTTGGTCAAAAATGTTAGTGATCACAAATAAAGGCCCGTTTCTCATTTAAATGCATATTTACAAAGTTATGAGGGTTTAAAGATTTTTTACAAATTTCAATTAAAATTCGATTTTTGCTCAAAAATGTTAGTGATCACAAATAAAGGCCCGTTTCTCATTTAAATGCATATTTACAAAGTTATGAGGGTTTAAAGATTTTTTGAAAATTTCACATAAAAAATCGATTGTTGGTCAAAAATGTTAGTGATCACAAATAAAGGCCCGTTTCTCATTTAAACGCATATTTACAAAGTTATGAGGGTTTAAAGATTTTTTACAAATTTCATATAAAAAATCGATTTTTGCTCAAAAATGTTAGTGATCACAAATAAAGGCCCGTTTCTCATTTAAATGCATATTTACAAAGTTATGAGGGTTTAAAGATTTTTTACAAATTTCATATAAAAAATCGATTTTTGCTCAAAAATGTTAGTGATCACAAATAAAGGCCCGTTTCTCATTTAAACGCATATTTCCAGTTATGAGTGTTTAAAGATTTTTTTTGAAAATTTCATATAAAAAATCGATTTTTGGTTAAAAAGGTTAGTGATCACAAATAAAAGCACGTTTCTCATTTAAATGCATATTTATAAAGTTATGAAGGTTTAAAGATTTTTTGCAAATTTCATATAAAAAATCGATTTTTGGTCAAAAATGTTAGTGATCACAAATAAAGGCCCGTTTCTCATTTAAACGCATATTTACAAAGTTATGAGGATTTAAAGATTTTTTGTAAATTTCACATAAAAAATCGATTTTTGGTCAAAAATGTTATTGATCACAAATAAAGGCCCGTTTCTCATTTAAACGCATATTTCCAAAGTTATGAGTGTTTAAAGATTTTTTACGGATTTCATATAAAAAATCGATTTTTGGTCAAAAATGTTAGTGCTCACAAATAAAGGCCCGTTTCTCATTTAAATGCATATTTACAAAGTTATGAGGATTTAAAGATTTTTTGCAAATTTCATATAAAAAATCGATTTTTGGTCAAAAATGTTAGTGATCACAAATAAAGGCCCGTTTCTCATTTAAATGCATATTTACAAAGTTATGAGGGTTTAAAGATTTTTTACAAATTTCATATAAAAAATCGATTTTGCTCAAAAATGTTAGTGATCACAAATAAAGGCCCGTTTCTCATTTAAATGCATATTTACAAAGTTATGAGGGTTTAAAGATTTTTTGAAAATTTCACATAAAAAATCGATTGTTGGTCAAAAATGTTAGTGATCACAAATAAAGGCCCGTTTCTCATTTAAACGCATATTTACAAAGTTATGAGGGTTTAAAGATTTTTTACAAATTTCATATAAAAAATCGATTTTTGCTCAAAAATGTTAGTGATCACAAATAAAGGCCCGTTTCTCATTTAAATGCATATTTACAAAGTTATGAGGGTTTAAAGATTTTTTACAAATTTCATATAAAAAATCGATTTTTGGTCAAAAATGTTAGTGATCACAAATAAAGGCCCGTTTCTCATTTAAACGCATATTTACAAAGTTATGAGGATTTAAAGATTTTTTGTAAATTTCACATAAAAAATCGATTTTTGGTCAAAAATGTTATTGATCACAAATAAAGGCCCGTTTCTCATTTAAACGCATATTTCCAAAGTTATGAGTGTTTAAAGATTTTTTACGGATTTCATATAAAAAATCGATTTTTGGTCAAAAATGTTAGTGCTCACAAATAAAGGCCCGTTTCTCATTTAAATGCATATTTACAAAGTTATGAGGGTTTAAAGATTTTTTGCAAATTTCATATAAAAAATCGATTTTTGGTCAAAAATGTTAGTGATCACAAATAAAGGCCCGTTTCTCATTTAAATGAATATTTACAAAGTTATGAGGATTTAAAGATTTTTTGCAAATTTCATATAAAAAATCGATTTTTGGTCAAAAATGTTAGTGATCACAAATAAAGGCCCGTTTCTCATTTAAATGCATATTTACAAAGTTATGAGGGTTTAAAGATTTTTTACAAATTTCAATTAAAATTCGATTTTTGGTCAAAAATGTTAGTGATCACAAATAAAGGCTAGTTTCTCATTTAAATGCATATTTACAAAGTTATGAGGGTTTAAAGATTTTTTACAAATTTCATATAAAAAATCGATTTTTGCTCAAAAATGTTAGTGATCACAAATAAAGGCCCGTTTCTCATTTAAATGCATATTTACAAAGTTATGAGGGTTTAAAGATTTTTTGAAAATTTCACATAAAAAATCGATTGTTGGTCAAAAATGTTAGTGATCACAAATAAAGGCCCGTTTCTCATTTAAACGCATATTTACAAAGTTATGAGGGTTTAAAGATTTTTTACAAATTTCATATAAAAAATCGATTTTTGCTCAAAAATGTTAGTGATCACAAATAAAGGCCCGTTTCTCATTTAAATGCATATTTACAAAGTTATGAGGGTTTAAAGATTTTTTACAAATTTCATATAAAAAATCGATTTTTGCTCAAAAATGTTAGTGATCACAAATAAAGGCCCGTTTCTCATTTAAACGCATATTTCCAGTTATGAGTGGTTAAAGATTTTTTTTGAAAATTTCATATAAAAAATCGATTTTTGGTTAAAAAGGTTAGTGATCACAAATAAAAGCACGTTTCTCATTTAAATGCATATTTATAAAGTTATGAAGGTTTAAAGATTTTTTGCAAATTTCATATAAAAAATCGATTTTTGGTCAAAAATGTTAGTGATCACAAATAAAGGCCCGTTTCTCATTTAAACGCATATTACAAAGTTATGAGGATTTAAAGATTTTTTGTAAATTTCACATAAAAAATCGATTTTTGGTCAAAAATGCTAGTGATCACAAATAAAGGCCCGTTTCGCATTTAAACGCACATTTACAAAGTTATGAGTGTTTAAAGATTTTTTACGGATTTCATATAAAAAATCGATTTTTGGTCAAAAATGTTAGTGCTCACAAATAAAGGCCCGTTTCTCATTTAAATGCATATTTACAAAGTTATGAGGGTTTAATGATTTTTTACAAATTTCATATAAAAAATCGTTTTTTGCTCAAAAATATTAGTGATCACAAATAAAGGCCCGTTTCTCATTTAAACGCATATTTACAAAGTTATGAGGGTTTAAAGATTTTTTGCAAATTTCATATACAAAATCGATTTTTGCTCAAAAATGTTAGTGATCACAAATAAAGGCCCGTTTCTCATTTAAACGCATATTTACAAAGTTATGAGGGTTTAAAGATTTTTTGCAAATTTCATATAAAAA
Organism: Protocalliphora azurea; assembly: GCA_932274085.1. NCBI lineage: Eukaryota > Metazoa > Arthropoda > Insecta > Diptera > Calliphoridae > Protocalliphora > Protocalliphora azurea. Next base: position 126,971,068 of record OW026520.1, read on the forward strand.
ATCGATTTTTGGTCAAAAATGTTAGTGATCACAAATAAAGGCCCGTTTCTCATTTAAATGCATATTACAAAGTTATGAGGATTTAAAGATTTTTTGCAAATTTCATATAAAAAATCGATTTTTGGTCAAAAATGTTAGTGATCACAAATAAAGGCCCGTTTCTCATTTAAATGCATATTTATAAAGTTATGAAGGTTTAAAGATTTTTTGCAAATTTCATATAAAAAATCGATTTTTGGTCAAAAATGTTAGTGATCACAAATAAAGGCCCGTTTCTCATTTAAACGCATATTTACAAAGTTATGAGGATTTAAAGATTTTTTGTAAATTTCACATAAAAAATCGATTTTTGGTCAAAAATGCTAGTGATCACAAATAAAGGCCCGTTTCGCATTTAAACGCACATTTACAAAGTTATGAGTGTTTAAAGATTTTTTACGGATTTCATATAAAAAATCGATTTTTGGTCAAAAATGTTAGTGATCACAAATAAAGGCCCGTTTCTCATTTAAATGCATATTTACAAAGTTATGAGGGTTTAAAGATTTTTTACAAATTTCAATTAAAATTCGATTTTTGGTCAAAAATGTTAGTGATCACAAATAAAGGCTAGTTTCTCATTTAAATGCATATTTACAAAGTTATGAGGGTTTAAAGATTTTTTACAAATTTCATATAAAAAATCGATTTTTGCTCAAAAATGTTAGTGATCACAAATAAAGGCCCGTTTCTCATTTAAATGCATATTTACAAAGTTATGAGGGTTTAAAGATTTTTTGAAAATTTCACATAAAAAATCGATTGTTGGTCAAAAATGTTACTGATCACAAATAAAGGCCCGTTTCTCATTTAAACGCATATTTACAAAGTTATGAGGGTTTAAAAATTTTTTTAAAAATTTCATATAAAAAATCGATTTTTGGTCAAAAATGTTAGTGATCACAAATAAAGGCCCGTTTCTCATTTAAACGCATATTTACAAAGTTATGAGTGTTTAAAGATTTTTTACAAATTTCATATAAAAAATCGATTTTTGCTCAAAAATGTTAGTGATCACAAATAAAGGCCCGTTTCTCATTTAAATGCATATTTACAAAGTTATGAGGGTTTAAAGACTTTTTACAAATTTCATATAAAAAATCGATTTTTGCTCAAAAATGTTAGTGATCACAAATAAAGGCCCGTTTCTCATTTAAACGCATATTTCCAGTTATGAGTGTTTAAAGATTTTTTTTTGAAAATTTCATATAAAAAATCGATTTTTGGTCAAAAAGGTTAGTGATCACAAATAAAGGCCCGTTTCTCATTTAAACGCATATTTCCAAAGTTATGAGTGTTTAAAGATTTTTTACAAATTTCATATAAAAAATCGCTTTTTGCTCAAAAATGTTAGTGATCACAAATAAAGGCCCGTTTCTCATTTAATCGTATATTTCCAGTTATGAGTGATTAAAGATTTTTTACAAATTTCATATAAAAAATCGATTTTTGGTCAAAAATGTTAGTGATCACAAATAAAGGCCCGTTTCTCATTTAAATGCATATTTACAAAGTTATGAGGGTTTAAAGATTTTTTACAAATTTCATATAAAAAATTGATTTTTGCTCAAAAATGTTAGTGATCACAAATAAAGGCCCGTTTCTCATTTAAATGCATATTTACAAAGTAATGAGGGTTTAAAGATTTTTTACAAATTTCATATAAAAAATCGATTTTTGCTCAAAAATGTTAGTGATCACAAATAAAGGCCCGTTTCTCATTTAAATGCATATTTACAAAGTTATGTGGGTTTAAAGATTTTTTACAAATTTCATATAAAAAATCTATTTTTGGTCAAAAATGTTAGTGATCACAAATAAAGGCCCGTTTCTCATTTAAACGCATATTTACAAAGTTATGAGGGTTTAAAGATTTTTTGTAAATTTCACATAAAAAATCGATTTTTGGTCAAAAATGCTAGTGATCACAAATAAAGGCCCGTTTCTCATTTAAATGCACATTTACAAAGTTATGAGTGTTTAAAGATTTTTTGTAAATTTCACATAAAAAATCGATTTTTGGTCAAAAATGCTAGTGATCACAAATAAAGGCCCGTTTCGCATTTAAACGCACATTTACAAAGTTATGAGTGTTTAAAGATTTTTTACGGATTTCATATAAAAAATCGATTTTTGGTCAAAAATGTTAGTGCTCACAAATAAAGGCCCGTTTCTCATTTAAATGCATATTTACAAAGTTATGAGGGTTTAATGATTTTTTACAAATTTCATATAAAAAATCGTTTTTTGCTCAAAAATATTAGTGATCACAAATAAAGGCCCGTTTCTCATTTAAACGCATATTTACAAAGTTATGAGGGTTTAAAGATTTTTTGCAAATTTCATATAAAAAATCGATTTTTGGTCAAAAATGTTAGTGATCACAAATAAAGGCCCGTTTCTCATTTAAATGCATATTTACAAAGTTATGAGGGTTTAAAGATTTTTTGCAAATTTCATATACAAAATCGATTTTTGGTCAAAAATGTTAGTGATCACAAATAAAGGCCCGTTTCTCATTTAAACGCATATTTACAAAGTTATGAGGGTTTAAAGATTTTTTGCAAATTTCATATAAAAAATCGATTTTTGGTCAAAAATGTTAGTGATCACAAATAAAGGCCCGTTTCTCATTTAAATGCATATTACAAAGTTATGAGGATTTAAAGATTTTTTGCAAATTTCATATAAAAAATCGATTTTTGGTCAAAAATGTTAGTGATCACAAATAAAGGCCCGTTTCTCATTTAAATGCATATTTACAAAGTTATGAGGGTTTAAAGATTTTTTACAAATTTCAATTAAAATTCGATTTTTGGTCAAAAATGTTAGTGATCACAAATAAAGGCTAGTTTCTCATTTAAATGCATATTTACAAAGTAATGAGGGTTTAAAGATTTTTTACAAATTTCATATAAAAAATCGATTTTTGCTCAAAAATGTTAGTGATCACAAATAAAGGCCCGTTTCTCATTTAAATGCATATTTACAAAGTTATGAGGGTTTAAAGATTTTTTGAAAATTTCACATAAAAAATCGATTGTTGGTCAAAAATGTTACTGATCACAAATAAAGGCCCGTTTCTCATTTAAACGCATATTTACAAAGTTATGAGGGTTTAAAAATTTTTTTAAAAATTTCATATAAAAAATCGATTTTTGGTCAAAAATGTTAGTGATCACAAATAAAGGCCCGTTTCTCATTTAAACGCATATTTACAAAGTTATGAGTGTTTAAAGATTTTTTACAAATTTCATATAAAAAATCGATTTTTGCTCAAAAATGTTAGTGATCACAAATAAAGGCCCGTTTCTCATTTAAATGCATATTTACAAAGTTATGAGGGTTTAAAGACTTTTTACAAATTTCATATAAAAAATCGATTTTTGCTCAAAAATGTTAGTGATCACAAATAAAGGCCCGTTTCTCATTTAAACGCATATTTCCAGTTATGAGTGTTTAAAGATTTTTTTTTTAAAATTTCATATAAAAAATCGATTTTTGGTCAAAAAGGTTAGTGATCACAAATAAAGGCCCGTTTCTCATTTAAACGCATATTTCCAAAGTTATGAGTGTTTAAAGATTTTTTACAAATTTCATATAAAAAATCGCTTTTTGCTCAAAAATGTTAGTGATCACAAATAAAGGCCCGTTTCTCATTTAAACGTATATTTCCAGTTATGAGTGATTAAAGATTTTTTACAAATTTCATATAAAAAATCGATTTTTGGTCAAAAATGTTAGTGATCACAAATAAAGGCCCGTTTCTCATTTAAATGCATATTTACAAAGTTATGAGGGTTTAAAGATTTTTTACAAATTTCATATAAAAAATTGATTTTTGCTCAAAAATGTTAGTGATCACAAATAAAGGCCCGTTTCTCATTTAAATGCATATTTACAAAGTAATGAGGGTTTAAAGATTTTTTACAAATTTCATATAAAAAATCGATTTTTGCTCAAAAATGTTAGTGATCACTAATAAAGGCCCGTTTCTCATTTAAATGCATATTTACAAAGTTATGTGGGTTTAAAGATTTTTTACAAATTTCATATAAAAAATCTATTTTTGGTCAAAAATGTTAGTGATCACAAATAAAGGCCCGTTTCTCATTTAAACGCATATTTACAAAGTTATGAGGGTTTAAAGATTTTTTGTAAATTTCACATAAAAAATCGATTTTTGGTCAAAAATGCTAGTGATCACAAATAAAGGCCCGTTTCTCATTTAAATGCACATTTACAAAGTTATGAGTGTTTAAAGATTTTTTGTAAATTTCACATAAAAAATCGATTTTTGGTCAAAAATGCTAGTGATCACAAATAAAGGCCCGTTTCTCATTTAAACGCACATTTACAAAGTTATGAGTGTTTAAAGGTTTTTTGTAAATTTCACATAAAAAATCGATTTTTGGTCAAAAATGCAAGTGATCACAAATAAAGGCCCGTTTCTCATTTAAATGCATATTTACAAAGTTATGATGGTTTAAAGATTTTTTGTAAATTTCACATAAAAAATCGATTTTTGGTCAAAAATGCTAGTGATCACAAATAAAGGCCCGTTTCTCATTTAAATGCACATTTACAAAGTTATGAGTGTTTAAAGATTTTTTGTAAATTTCACATAAAAAATCGATTTTTGGTCAAAAATGCTAGTGATCACAAATAAAGGCCCGTTTCTCATTTAAATGCATATTTACAAAGTTATGAGTGTTTATGAGATTTTTTGTAAATTTCACATAAAAAATCGATTTTTGGTCAAAAATGCTAGTGATCACAAATAAAGGCCCGTGTCTCATTTAAATGCATATTTACAAAGTTATGAGTGTTTAAAGATTTTTTACAAATTTCAATTAAAAAATCGATTTTTGCTCAAAAATGTTAGTGATCACAAATAAAGGCCCGTTTCTCATTTAAATGCATATTTACAAAGTTATGTGGGTTTAAAGATTTTTTACAAATTTCATATAAAAAATCTATTTTTGGTCAAAAATGTTAGTGATCACAAATAAAGGCCCGTTTCTCATTTAAACGCATATTTACAAAGTTATGAGGGTTTAAAGATTTTTTGTAAATTTCACATAAAAAATCGATTTTTGGTCAAAAATGCTAGTGATCACAAATAAAGGCCCGTTTCTCATTTAAATGCACATTTACAAAGTTATGAGTGTTTAAAGATTTTTTGTAAATTTCACATAAAAAATCGATTTTTGGTCAAAAATGCTAGTGATCACAAATAAAGGCCCGTTTCTCATTTAAATGCATATTTACAAAGTTATGAGTGTTTATGAGATTTTTTGTAAATTTCACATAAAAAATCGATTTTTGGTCAAAAATGTTAGTGATCACAAATAAAGGCCCGTGTCTCATTTAAATGCATATTTACAAAGTTATGAGTGTTTAAAGATTTTTTACAAATTTCAATTAAAATTCGATTTTTGGTCAAAAACGTTAGTGATCACAAATAAAGGCCCGTTTCTCATTTAAACGCATATTTACAAAGTTATGAGGGTTTAAAGATTTTTTGAAAATTTCACATAAAAAATCGATTTTTGGTCAAAAATGTTAGTGATCACAAATAAAGGCCCGTTTCTCATTTAAACGCATATTTACAAAGTTGTGAGGGTTTAAAGATTTTTTGAAAATTTCATATAAAAAATCGATTTTTGCTCAAAAATGTTAGTGATCACAAATAAAGGCCCGTTTCTCATTTAAATGCACATTTACAAAGTTATGAGGGTTTAAAGATTTTTTGAAAATTTCATATAAAAAATCGATTTTTGGTCAAAAATGTTAGTGATCACAAATAAAGGTCCGTTTCTCATTTAAATGCACATTTACAAAGTTATGAGGGTTTAAAGATTTTTTACAAATTTCATATAAAAAATCGATTTTTGCTCAAAAATGTTAGTGATCACAAATAAAGGCCCGTTTCTCATTTAAATGCATATTTACAAAGTTATGAGGGTTTAAAGATTTTTTACAAATTTCATATAAAAAATCGATTTTTGCTCAAAAATGTGAGTGATCACAAATAAAGGCCCGTTTTTCATTTAAACGCATATTTCCAGTTATGAGTGTTTAAAGATTTTTTTTGAAAATTTCATATAAAAAATCGATTTTTGGTCAAAAAGGTTAGTGATCACAAATAATGGCCCGTTTCTCATTTAAACGCATATTTACAAAGTTATGAGGGTTTAAAGATTTTTTACAAATTTTATATAAAAAATCGATTTTTGCTCAAAAATGTTAGTGATCACAAATAAAGGCCCGTTTCTCATTTAAACGCATATTTCCAGTTATGAGTGTTTAAAGATTTTTTACAAATTTCATATAAAAAATCGATTTTTGGTCAAAAATGTTAGTGATCACAAATAAAGGCCCGTTTCTCATTTAAATGCATATTTACAAAGTTATGAGGATTTAAAGATTTTTTTAAAATTTCATATAAAAAACCGATTTTTGCTCAAAAATGTTAGTGATCACAAATAAAGGCCCGTTTCTCATTTAAATGCATATTTACAAAGTTATGAGTGTTTATGAGATTTTTTGTAAATTTCACATAAAAAATCGATTTTTGGTCAAAAATGCTAGTGATCACAGATAAAGGCCCGTTTCTCATTTAAATGCATATTTACAAAGTTATGAGTGTTTAAAGATTTTTTACAAATTTCAATTAAAATTCGATTTTTGGTCAAAAACGTTAGTGATCACAAATAAAGGCCCGTTTCTCATTTAAACGCATATTTACAAAGTTATGAGGGTTTAAAGATTTTTTGAAAATTTCACATAAAAAATCGATTTTTGGTCAAAAATGTTAGTGATCACAAATAAAGGCACGTTTCTCCTTTAAACGCATATTTACAAAGTTATGAGTGTTTAAAGATTTTTTGGAAATTTCATACAAAAAATCGATTTTTGGGCAAAAATGTTAGTGATCACAAATAAAGGCCCGTTTCTCATTTAAACGCATATTTACAAAGTTATGAGGGTTTAAAGATTTTTTGAAAATTTCACATAAAAAATCGATTTTTGGTCAAAAATGTTAGTGATCACAAATAAAGGCCCGTTTCACATTCAAATGCATATTTACAAAGTTATGAGGGCTTAAAGATTTTTACAAATTTCATATAAAAAATCGATTTTTGCTCAAAAATGTTAGTGATCACAAATAAAGGCTCGTTTCTCATTTAAACGCATATTTACAAAGTTATGAGTGTTTAAAGATTTTTTGGAAATTTCAATTAAAATTCGATTTTTGGTCAAAAATATTAGTGATCACAAATAAAGGCCCGTTTCTCATTTAAATGCACATTTACAAGGTTATGAGGGTTTAAAGATTTTATGCAAATTTCACATAAAAATTATATTTTTGGTCAAAAATGTTAGTGATCACAAATAAAGGCCCGTTTCTCATTTAAACGCATATTTACAAAGTTATGAGGGTTTAAAGATTTTTTGAAAATTTCATATAAAAAATCGATTTTTGCTCAAAAATGTTAGTGATCACAAATAAAGGCCCGTTTCTCATTTAAATGCACATTTACAAAGTTATGTGGGTTTAAAGATTTTATACAAATTTCATATAAAAAATCGATTTTTGGTCAAAAATGTTAGTGATCACAAATAAAGGCTAGTTTCTCATTTAAATGCATATTTACAAAGTTATGTGGGTTTAAAGATTTTTTACAAATTTCATATAAAAAATCGATTTTTGGTCAAAAATGTTAGTGATCACAAATAAAGGCTAGTTTCTCATTTAAATGCATATTTACAATGTTATGAGGGTTTAAAGATTTTTTACAAATTTCATATAAAAAATCGATTTTTGCTCAAAAATGTTAGTGATCACAAATAAAGGCCCGTTTCTCATTTAAATGCATATTTACAAAGTTATGAGGGTTTAAAGATTTTTTACAAATTTCATATAAAAAATCGATTTTTGCTCAAAAATGTTAGTGATCACAAATAAAGGCCCGTTTTTCATTTAAACGCATATTTCCAGTTATGAGTGTTTAAAGATTTTTTTTGAAAATTTCATATAAAAAATCGATTTTTGGTCAAAAAGGTTAGTGATCACAAATAAAGGCCCGTTTCTCATTTAAACGCATATTTCCAAAGTTATGAGTGTTTAAAGATTTTTTACAAATTTTATATAAAAAATCGATTTTTGCTCAAAAATGTTAGTGATCACAAATAAAGGCCCGTTTCTCATTTAAACGCATATTTCCAGTTATGAGTGTTTAAAGATTTTTTACAAATTTCATACAAAAAATCGATTTTTGGTCAAAAATGTTAGTGATCACAAATAAAGGCCCGTTTCTCATTTAAATGCATATTTACAAAGTTATGAGGATTTAAAGATTTTTTTAAAATTTCATATAAAAAACCGATTTTTGCTCAAAAATGTTAGTGATCACAAATAAAGGCCCGTTTCTCATTTAAATGCATATTTACAAAGTTATGAGTGTTTATGAGATTTTTTGTAAATTTCACATAAAAAATCGATTTTTGGTCAAAAATGCTAGTGATCACAGATAAAGGCCCGTTTCTCATTTAAATGCATATTTACAAAGTTATGAGTGTTTAAAGATTTTTTGAAAATTTCACATAAAAAATCGATTTTTGGTCAAAAATGTTAGTGATCAAAAATAAAGGCCCGTTTCTCATTTAAACGCATATTTACAAAGTTATGAGGGTTTAAAGATTTTTTACAAATTTCATATAAAAAATCTATTTTTGGTCAAAAATGTTAGTGATCACAAATAAAGGCCCGTTTCTCATTTAAATGCATATTTACAAAGTTATGTGGGTTTAAAGATTTTTTACAAATTTCATATAAAAAATTTATTTTTGGTCAAAAATGTTAGTGATCACAAATAAAGGCCCGTTTCTCATTTAAACGCATATTTACAAAGTTATGAGGGTTTAAAGATTTTTTGTAAATTTCACATAAAAAATCGATTTTTGGTCAAAAATGCTAGTGATCACAAATAAAGGCCCGTTTCTTATTTAAATGCATATTTACAAAGTTATGAGGGTTTAAAGATTTTTTGTAAATTTCACATAAAAAATCGATTTTTGGTCAAAAATGCTAGTGATCACAAATAAAGGCCCGTTTCTCATTTAAATGCACATTTACAAAGTTATGAGTGTTTAAAGATTTTTTGTAAATTTCACATAAAAAATCGATTTTTGGTCAAAAATGCTAGTGATCACAAATAAAGGCCCGTTTCTCATTTAAACGCATATTTACAAAGTTATGAGGGTTTAAAGATTTTTTGAAAATTTCATATAAAAAATCGATTTTTGGTCAAAAATGTTAGTGATCACAAATAAAGGCACGTTTCTCCTTTAAACGCATATTTACAAAGTTATGAGTGTTTAAAGATTTTTTGGAAATTTCATACAAAAAATCGATTTTTGGTCAAAAATGTTAGTGATCACAAATAAAGGCCCGTTTCTCATTTAAACGCATATTTACAAAGTTATGAGGGTTTAAAGATTTTTTGAAAATTTCACATAAAAAATCGATTTTTGGTCAAAAATGTTAGTGATCACAAATAAAGGCCCGTTTCTCATTTAAATGCATATTTACAAAGTTATGAGGATTTAAAGATTTTTTTAAAATTTCATATAAAAAATCGATTTTTGGTCAAAAATGTTAGTGATCACAAATAAAGGCCCGTTTCACATTCAAATGCATATTTACAAAGTTATGAGGGCTTAAAGATTTTTACAAATTTCATATAAAAAATCGATTTTTGCTCAAAAATGTTAGTGATCACATATAAAGGCTAGTTTCTCATTTAAATGCATATTTACAAAGTTATGAGGGTTTAAAGATTTTTTGAAAATTTCATATAAAAAATCGATTTTTGGTCAAAAATGTTAGTGATCACAAATAAAGGCACGTTTCTCCTTTAAACGCATATTTACAAAGTTATGAGTGTTTAAAGATTTTTTGGAAATTTCATACAAAAAATCGATTTTTGGTCAAAAATGTTAGTGATCACAAATAAAGGCCCGTTTCTCATTTAAATGCATATTTACAAAGGTATGAGTGTTTAAATATTTTTTTTGAAAATTTCATATAAAAAATCGATTTTTGCTCAAAAATGTTAGTGATCACAAATAAAGGCCCGTTTCTCATTTAAATGCATATTTACAAAGTTATGAGTGTTTATGAGATTTTTTGTAAATTTCACATAAAAAATCGATTTTTGGTCAAAAATGCTAGTGATCACAGATAAAGGCCCGTTTCTCATTTAAATGCATATTTACAAAGTTATGAGTGTTTAAAGATTTTTTACAAATTTCAATTAAAATTCGATTTTTGGTCAAAAACGTTAGTGATCACAAATAAAGGCCCGTTTCTCATTTAAACGCATATTTACAAAGTTATGAGGGTTTAAAGATTTTTTGAAAATTTCATATAAAAAATCGATTTTTGGTCAAAAATGTTAGTGATCACAAATAAAGGCACGTTTCTCCTTTAAACGCATATTTACAAAGTTATGAGTGTTTAAAGATTTTTTGGAAATTTCATACAAAAAATCGATTTTTGGTCAAAAATGTTAGTGATCACAAATAAAGGCCCGTTTCTCATTTAAAAGCATATTTACAAAGTTATGAGGGTTTAAAGATTTTTTGAAAATTTCACATAAAAAATCGATTTTTGGTCAAAAATGTTAGTGATCACAAATAAAGGCCCGTTTCACATTCAAATGCATATTTACAAAGTTATGAGGGCTTAAAGATTTTTACAAATTTCATATAAAAAATCGATTTTTGCTCAAAAATGTTAGTGATCACAAATAAAGGCTCGTTTCTCATTTAAACGCATATTTACAAAGTTATGAGTGTTTAAATATTTTTTGGAAATTTCAATTAAAATTCGATTTTTGGTCAAAAATATTAGTGATCACAAATAAAGGCCCGTTTCTCATTTAAATGCACATTTACAAGGTTATGAGGGTTTAAAGATTTTATGCAAATTTCACATAAAAATTATATTTTTGGTCAAAAATGTTAGTGATCACAAATAAAGGCCCGTTTCTCATTTAAACGCATATTTACAAAGTAATGAGGGTTTAAAGATTTTTTGAAAATTTCATATAAAAAATCGATTTTTGCTCAAAAATGTTAGTGATCACAAATAAAGGCCCGTTTCTCATTTAAATGCACATTTACAAAGTTATGTGGGTTTAAAGATTTTATACAAATTTCATATAAAAAATCGATTTTTGGTCAAAAATGTTAGTGATCACAAATAAAGGCTAGTTTCTCATTTAAATGCATATTTACAAAGTTATGTGTGTTTAAAGATTTTTTACAAATTTCATATAAAAAATCGATTTTTGGTCAAAAATGTTAGTGATCACAAATAAAGGCCCGTTTCTCATTTAAATGCATATTTACAAAGTTATGAGGATTTAAAGATTTTTTTAAAATTTCATATAAAAAACCGATTTTTGCTCAAAAATGTTAGTGATCACAAATAAAGGCCCGTTTCTCATTTAAACGCATATTTCCAGTTATGAGTGTTTAAAGATTTTTTACAAATTTCATATAAAAAACCGATTTTTGCTCAAAAATGTTAGTGATCACAAATAAAGGCCCGTTTCTCATTTAAACGCATATTTACAAAGTAATGAGGGTTTAAAGATTTTTTGAAAATTTCATATAAAAAACCGATTTTTGCTCAAAAATGTTAGTGATCACAAATAAAGGCCCGTTTCTCATTTAAATGCATATTTACAAAGTTATGAGTGTTTATGAGATTTTTTGTAAATTTCACATAAAAAATCGATTTTTGGTCAAAAATGTTAGTGATCACAAATAAAGGCCCGTTTCTCATTTAAACGCATATTTCCAGTTATGAGTGTTTAAAGATTTTTTTTGAAAATTTCATATAAAAAATCGATTTTTGGTCAAAAATGTTAGTGATCACAAATAAAGGCACGTTTCTCCTTTAAACGCATATTTACAAAGTTATGAGTGTTTAAAGATTTTTTGGAAATTTCATACAAAAAATCGATTTTTGGTCAAAAATGTTAGTGATCACAAATAAAGGCCCGTTTCTCATTTAAATGCACATTTACAAGGTTATGAGGGTTTAAAGATTTTATGCAAATTTCACATAAAAATTATATTTTTGGTCAAAAATGTTAGTGATCACAAATAAAGGCCCGTTTCTCATTTAAACGCATATTTACAAAGTAATGAGGGTTTAAAGATTTTTTGAAAATTTCATATAAAAAATCGATTTTTGCTCAAAAATGTTAGTGATCACAAATAAAGGCCCGTTTCTCATTTAAATGCACATTTACAAAGTTATGTGGGTTTAAAGATTTTATACAAATTTCATATAAAAAATCGATTTTTGGTCAAAAATGTTAGTGATCACAAATAAAGGCTAGTTTCTCATTTAAATGCATATTTACAAAGTTATGTGTGTTTAAAGATTTTTTACAAATTTCATATAAAAAATCGATTTTTGGTCAAAAATGTTAGTGATCACAAATAAAGGCCCGTTTCTCATTTAAATGCATATTTACAAAGTTATGAGGATTTAAAGATTTTTTTAAAATTTCATATAAAAAACCGATTTTTGCTCAAAAATGTTAGTGATCACAAATAAAGGCCCGTTTCTCATTTAAACGCATATTTCCAGTTATGAGTGTTTAAAGATTTTTTACAAATTTCATATAAAAAACCGATTTTTGCTCAAAAATGTTAGTGATCACAAATAAAGGCCCGTTTCTCATTTAAATGCATATTTACAAAGTTATGAGGATTTAAAGATTTTTTTAAAATTTCATATAAAAAACCGATTTTTGCTCAAAAATGTTAGTGATCACAAATAAAGGCCCGTTTCTCATTTAAATGCATATTTACAAAGTTATGAGTGTTTATGAGATTTTTTGTAAATTTCACATAAAAAATCGATTTTTGGTCAAAAATGCTAGTGATCACAGATAAAGGCCCGTTTCTCATTTAAATGCATATTTACAAAGTTATGAGTGTTTAAAGATTTTTTACAAATTTCACATAAAAAATCGATTTTTGGTCAAAAATGTTAGTGATCAAAAATAAAGGCCCGTTTCTCATTTAAACGCATATTTACAAAGTTATGAGGGTTTAAAGATTTTTTACAAATTTCATATAAAAAATCTATTTTTGGTCAAAAATGTTAGTGATCACAAATAAAGGCCCGTTTCTCATTTAAATGCATATTTACAAAGTTATGTGGGTTTAAAGATTTTTTACAAATTTCATATAAAAAATTTATTTTTGGTCAAAAATGTTAGTGATCACAAATAAAGGCCCGTTTCTCATTTAAACGCATATTTACAAAGTTATGAGGGTTTAAAGATTTTTTGTAAATTTCACATAAAAAATCGATTTTTGGTCAAAAATGCTAGTGATCACAAATAAAGGCCCGTTTCTTATTTAAATGCATATTTACAAAGTTATGAGGGTTTAAAGATTTTTTGTAAATTTCACATAAAAAATCGATTTTTGGTCAAAAATGCTAGTGATCACAAATAAAGGCCCGTTTCTCATTTAAATGCACATTTACAAAGTTATGAGTGTTTAAAGATTTTTTGTAAATTTCACATAAAAAATCGATTTTTGGTCAAAAATGCTAGTGATCACAAATAAAGGCCCGTTTCTCATTTAAACGCATATTTACAAAGTTATGAGGGTTTAAAGATTTTTTGAAAATTTCATATAAAAAATCGATTTTTGGTCAAAAATGTTAGTGATCACAAATAAAGGCACGTTTCTCCTTTAAACGCATATTTACAAAGTTATGAGTGTTTAAAGATTTTTTGGAAATTTCATACAAAAAATCGATTTTTGGTCAAAAATGTTAGTGATCACAAATAAAGGCCCGTTTCTCATTTAAACGCATATTTACAAAGTTATGAGGGTTTAAAGATTTTTTGAAAATTTCACATAAAAAATCGATTTTTGGTCAAAAATGTTAGTGATCACAAATAAAGGCCCGTTTCTCATTTAAATGCATATTTACAAAGTTATGAGGATTTAAAGATTTTTTTAAAATTTCATATAAAAAATCGATTTTTGGTCAAAAATGTTAGTGATCACAAATAAAGGCCCGTTTCACATTCAAATGCATATTTACAAAGTTATGAGGGCTTAAAGATTTTTACAAATTTCATATAAAAAATCGATTTTTGCTCAAAAATGTTAGTGATCACATATAAAGGCTAGTTTCTCATTTAAATGCATATTTACAAAGTTATGAGGGTTTAAAGATTTTTTGAAAATTTCATATAAAAAATCGATTTTTGGTCAAAAATGTTAGTGATCACAAATAAAGGCACGTTTCTCCTTTAAACGCATATTTACAAAGTTATGAGTGTTTAAAGATTTTTTGGAAATTTCATACAAAAAATCGATTTTTGGTCAAAAATGTTAGTGATCACAAATAAAGGCCCGTTTCTCATTTAAATGCATATTTACAAAGGTATGAGTGTTTAAATATTTTTTTTGAAAATTTCATATAAAAAATCGATTTTTGCTCAAAAATGTTAGTGATCACAAATAAAGGCCCGTTTCTCATTTAAATGCATATTTACAAAGTTATGAGTGTTTATGAGATTTTTTGTAAATTTCACATAAAAAATCGATTTTTGGTCAAAAATGCTAGTGATCACAGATAAAGGCCCGTTTCTCATTTAAATGCATATTTACAAAGTTATGAGTGTTTAAAGATTTTTTACAAATTTCAATTAAAATTCGATTTTTGGTCAAAAACGTTAGTGATCACAAATAAAGGCCCGTTTCTCATTTAAACGCATATTTACAAAGTTATGAGGGTTTAAAGATTTTTTGAAAATTTCATATAAAAAATCGATTTTTGGTCAAAAATGTTAGTGATCACAAATAAAGGCACGTTTCTCCTTTAAACGCATATTTACAAAGTTATGAGTGTTTAAAGATTTTTTGGAAATTTCATACAAAAAATCGATTTTTGGTCAAAAATGTTAGTGATCACAAATAAAGGCCCGTTTCTCATTTAAACGCATATTTCCAGTTATGAGTGTTTAAAGATTTTTTTTTGAAAATTTCATATAAAAAATCGATTTTTGGTCAAAAAGGTTAGTGATCACAAATAAAGGCCCGTTTCTCATTTAAACGCATATTTCCAAAGTTATGAGTGTTTAAAGATTTTTTACAAATTTCATATAAAAAATCGCTTTTTGCTCAAAAATGTTAGTGATCACAAATAAAGGCCCGTTTCTCATTTAATCGTATATTTCCAGTTATGAGTGATTAAAGATTTTTTACAAATTTCATATAAAAAATCGATTTTTGGTCAAAAATGTTAGTGATCACAAATAAAGGCCCGTTTCTCATTTAAATGCATATTTACAAAGTTATGAGGGTTTAAAGATTTTTTACAAATTTCATATAAAAAATTGATTTTTGCTCAAAAATGTTAGTGATCACAAATAAAGGCCCGTTTCTCATTTAAATGCATATTTACAAAGTTATGAGTGTTTATGAGATTTTTTGTAAATTTCACATAAAAAATCGATTTTTGGTCAAAAATGCTAGTGATCACAGATAAAGGCCCGTTTCTCATTTAAATGCATATTTACAAAGTTATGAGTGTTTAAAGATTTTTTACAAATTTCAATTAAAATTCGATTTTTGGTCAAAAACGTTAGTGATCACAAATAAAGGCCCGTTTCTCATTTAAACGCATATTTACAAAGTTATGAGGGTTTAAAGATTTTTTGAAAATTTCATATAAAAAATCGATTTTTGGTCAAAAATGTTAGTGATCACAAATAAAGGCACGTTTCTCCTTTAAACGCATATTTACAAAGTTATGAGTGTTTAAAGATTTTTTGGAAATTTCATACAAAAAATCGATTTTTGGTCAAAAATGTTAGTGATCACAAATAAAGGCCCGTTTCTCATTTAAACGCATATTTACAAAGTTATGAGGGTTTAAAGATTTTTTGAAAATTTCACATAAAAAATCGATTTTTGGTCAAAAATGTTAGTGATCACAAATAAAGGCCCGTTTCACATTCAAATGCATATTTACAAAGTTATGAGGGCTTAAAGATTTTTACAAATTTCATATAAAAAATCGATTTTTGCTCAAAAATGTTAGTGATCACAAATAAAGGCTCGTTTCTCATTTAAACGCATATTTACAAAGTTATGAGTGTTTAAAGATTTTTTGGAAATTTCAATTAAAATTCGATTTTTGGTCAAAAATATTAGTGATCACAAATAAAGGCCCGTTTCTCATTTAAATGCACATTTACAAGGTTATGAGGGTTTAAAGATTTTATGCAAATTTCACATAAAAATTATATTTTTGGTCAAAAATGTTAGTGATCACAAATAAAGGCCCGTTTCTCATTTAAACGCATATTTACAAAGTAATGAGGGTTTAAAGATTTTTTGAAAATTTCATATAAAAAATCGATTTTTGCTCAAAAATGTTAGTGATCACAAATAAAGGCCCGTTTCTCATTTAAATGCACATTTACAAAGTTATGTGGGTTTAAAGATTTTATACAAATTTCATATAAAAAATCGATTTTTGGTCAAAAATGTTAGTGATCACAAATAAAGGCTAGTTTCTCATTTAAATGCATATTTACAAAGTTATGTGTGTTTAAAGATTTTTTACAAATTTCATATAAAAAATCGATTTTTGGTCAAAAATGTTAGTGATCACAAATAAAGGCCCGTTTCTCATTTAAATGCATATTTACAAAGTTATGAGGATTTAAAGATTTTTTTAAAATTTCATATAAAAAACCGATTTTTGCTCAAAAATGTTAGTGATCACAAATAAAGGCCCGTTTCTCATTTAAACGCATATTTCCAGTTATGAGTGTTTAAAGATTTTTTACAAATTTCATATAAAAAACCGATTTTTGCTCAAAAATGTTAGTGATCACAAATAAAGGCCCGTTTCTCATTTAAACGCATATTTACAAAGTAATGAGGGTTTAAAGATTTTTTGAAAATTTCATATAAAAAACCGATTTTTGCTCAAAAATGTTAGTGATCACAAATAAAGGCCCGTTTCTCATTTAAATGCATATTTACAAAGTTATGAGTGTTTATGAGATTTTTTGTAAATTTCACATAAAAAATCGATTTTTGGTCAAAAATGTTAGTGATCACAAATAAAGGCCCGTTTCTCATTTAAACGCATATTTCCAGTTATGAGTGTTTAAAGATTTTTTTTGAAAATTTCATATAAAAAATCGATTTTTGGTCAAAAATGTTAGTGATCACAAATAAAGGCACGTTTCTCCTTTAAACGCATATTTACAAAGTTATGAGTGTTTAAAGATTTTTTGGAAATTTCATACAAAAAATCGATTTTTGGTCAAAAATGTTAGTGATCACAAATAAAGGCCCGTTTCTCATTTAAATGCACATTTACAAGGTTATGAGGGTTTAAAGATTTTATGCAAATTTCACATAAAAATTATATTTTTGGTCAAAAATGTTAGTGATCACAAATAAAGGCCCGTTTCTCATTTAAACGCATATTTACAAAGTAATGAGGGTTTAAAGATTTTTTGAAAATTTCATATAAAAAATCGATTTTTGCTCAAAAATGTTAGTGATCACAAATAAAGGCCCGTTTCTCATTTAAATGCACATTTACAAAGTTATGTGGGTTTAAAGATTTTATACAAATTTCATATAAAAAATCGATTTTTGGTCAAAAATGTTAGTGATCACAAATAAAGGCCCGTTTCGCATTTAAACGCACATTTACAAAGTTATGAGTGTTTAAAGATTTTTTACGGATTTCATATAAAAAATCGATTTTTGGTCAAAAATGTTAGTGCTCACAAATAAAGGCCCGTTTCTCATTTAAATGCATATTTACAAAGTTATGAGGGTTTAATGATTTTTTACAAATTTCATATAAAAAATCGTTTTTTGCTCAAAAATATTAGTGATCACAAATAAAGGCCCGTTTCTCATTTAAACGCATATTTACAAAGTTATGAGGGTTTAAAGATTTTTTGCAAATTTCATATACAAAATCGATTTTTGCTCAAAAATGTTAGTGATCACAAATAAAGGCCCGTCTCTCATTTAAACGCATATTTACAAAGTTATGAGGGTTTAAAGATTTTTTGCAAATTTCATATAAAAAATCGATTTTTGGTCAAAAATGTTAGTGATCACAAATAAAGGCCCGTTTCTCATTTAAATGCATATTACAAAGTTATGAGGATTTAAAGATTTTTTGCAAATTTCATATAAAAAATCGATTTTTGGTCAAAAATGTTAGTGATCACAAATAAAGGCCCGTTTCTCATTTAAATGCATATTTATAAAGTTATGAAGGTTTAAAGATTTTTTGCAAATTTCATATAAAAAATCGATTTTTGGTCAAAAATGTTAGTGATCACAAATAAAGGCCCGTTTCTCATTTAAACGCATATTTACAAAGTTATGAGGATTTAAAGATTTTTTGTAAATTTCACATAAAAAATCGATTTTTGGTCAAAAATGCTAGTGATCACAAATAAAGGCCCGTTTCGCATTTAAACGCACATTTACAAAGTTATGAGTGTTTAAAGATTTTTTACGGATTTCATATAAAAAATCGATTTTTGGTCAAAAATGTTAGTGATCACAAATAAAGGCCCGTTTCTCATTTAAATGCATATTTACAAAGTTATGAGGGTTTAAAGATTTTTTACAAATTTCAATTAAAATTCGATTTTTGGTCAAAAATGTTAGTGATCACAAATAAAGGCTAGTTTCTCATTTAAATGCATATTTACAAAGTTATGAGGGTTTAAAGATTTTTTACAAATTTCATATAAAAAATCGATTTTTGCTCAAAAATGTTAGTGATCACAAATAAAGGCCCGTTTCTCATTTAAATGCATATTTACAAAGTTATGAGGGTTTAAAGATTTTTTGAAAATTTCACATAAAAAATCGATTGTTGGTCAAAAATGTTACTGATCACAAATAAAGGCCCGTTTCTCATTTAAACGCATATTTACAAAGTTATGAGGGTTTAAAAATTTTTTTAAAAATTTCATATAAAAAATCGATTTTTGGTCAAAAATGTTAGTGATCACAAATAAAGGCCCGTTTCTCATTTAAACGCATATTTACAAAGTTATGAGTGTTTAAAGATTTTTTACAAATTTCATATAAAAAATCGATTTTTGCTCAAAAATGTTAGTGATCACAAATAAAGGCCCGTTTCTCATTTAAATGCATATTTACAAAGTTATGAGGGTTTAAAGACTTTTTACAAATTTCATATAAAAAATCGATTTTTGCTCAAAAATGTTAGTGATCACAAATAAAGGCCCGTTTCTCATTTAAACGCATATTTCCAGTTATGAGTGTTTAAAGATTTTTTTTTGAAAATTTCATATAAAAAATCGATTTTTGGTCAAAAAGGTTAGTGATCACAAATAAAGGCCCGTTTCTCATTTAAACGCATATTTCCAAAGTTATGAGTGTTTAAAGATTTTTTACAAATTTCATATAAAAAATCGCTTTTTGCTCAAAAATGTTAGTGATCACAAATAAAGGCCCGTTTCTCATTTAATCGTATATTTCCAGTTATGAGTGATTAAAGATTTTTTACAAATTTCATATAAAAAATCGATTTTTGGTCAAAAATGTTAGTGATCACAAATAAAGGCCCGTTTCTCATTTAAATGCATATTTACAAAGTTATGAGGGTTTAAAGATTTTTTACAAATTTCATATAAAAAATTGATTTTTGCTCAAAAATGTTAGTGATCACAAATAAAGGCCCGTTTCTCATTTAAATGCATATTTACAAAGTAATGAGGGTTTAAAGATTTTTTACAAATTTCATATAAAAAATCGATTTTTGCTCAAAAATGTTAGTGATCACAAATAAAGGCCCGTTTCTCATTTAAATGCATATTTACAAAGTTATGTGGGTTTAAAGATTTTTTACAAATTTCATATAAAAAATCTATTTTTGGTCAAAAATGTTAGTGATCACAAATAAAGGCCCGTTTCTCATTTAAACGCATATTTACAAAGTTATGAGGGTTTAAAGATTTTTTGTAAATTTCACATAAAAAATCGATTTTTGGTCAAAAATGCTAGTGATCACAAATAAAGGCCCGTTTCTCATTTAAATGCACATTTACAAAGTTATGAGTGTTTAAAGATTTTTTGTAAATTTCACATAAAAAATCGATTTTTGGTCAAAAATGCTAGTGATCACAAATAAAGGCCCGTTTCGCATTTAAACGCACATTTACAAAGTTATGAGTGTTTAAAGATTTTTTACGGATTTCATATAAAAAATCGATTTTTGGTCAAAAATGTTAGTGCTCACAAATAAAGGCCCGTTTCTCATTTAAATGCATATTTACAAAGTTATGAGGGTTTAATGATTTTTTACAAATTTCATATAAAAAATCGTTTTTTGCTCAAAAATATTAGTGATCACAAATAACGGCCCGTTTCTCATTTAAACGCATATTTACAAAGTTATGAGGGTTTAAAGATTTTTTGCAAATTTCATATAAAAAATCGATTTTTGGTCAAAAATGTTAGTGATCACAAATAAAGGCCCGTTTCTCATTTAAATGCATATTTACAAAGTTATGAGGGTTTAAAGATTTTTTGCAAATTTCATATACAAAATCGATTTTTGGTCAAAAATGTTAGTGATCACAAATAAAGGCCCGTTTCTCATTTAAACGCATATTTACAAAGTTATGAGGGTTTAAAGATTTTTTGCAAATTTCATATAAAAAATCGATTTTTGGTCAAAAATGTTAGTGATCACAAATAAAGGCCCGTTTCTCATTTAAATGCATATTACAAAGTTATGAGGATTTAAAGATTTTTTGCAAATTTCATATAAAAAATCGATTTTTGGTCAAAAATGTTAGTGATCACAAATAAAGGCCCGTTTCTCATTTAAATGCATATTTACAAAGTTATGAGGGTTTAAAGATTTTTTACAAATTTCAATTAAAATTCGATTTTTGGTCAAAAATGTTAGTGATCACAAATAAAGGCTAGTTTCTCATTTAAATGCATATTTACAAAGTTATGAGGGTTTAAAGATTTTTTACAAATTTCATATAAAAAATCGATTTTTGCTCAAAAATGTTAGTGATCACAAATAAAGGCCCGTTTCTCATTTAAATGCATATTTACAAAGTTATGAGGGTTTAAAGATTTTTTGAAAATTTCACATAAAAAATCGATTGTTGGTCAAAAATGTTACTGATCACAAATAAAGGCCCGTTTCTCATTTAAACGCATATTTACAAAGTTATGAGGGTTTAAAAATTTTTTTAAAAATTTCATATAAAAAATCGATTTTTGGTCAAAAATGTTAGTGATCACAAATAAAGGCCCGTTTCTCATTTAAACGCATATTTACAAAGTTATGAGTGTTTAAAGATTTTTTACAAATTTCATATAAAAAATCGATTTTTGCTCAAAAATGTTAGTGATCACAAATAAAGGCCCGTTTCTCATTTAAATGCATATTTACAAAGTTATGAGGGTTTAAAGACTTTTTACAAATTTCATATAAAAAATCGATTTTTGCTCAAAAATGTTAGTGATCACAAATAAAGGCCCGTTTCTCATTTAAACGCATATTTCCAGTTATGAGTGTTTAAAGATTTTTTTTTTAAAATTTCATATAAAAAATCGATTTTTGGTCAAAAAGGTTAGTGATCACAAATAAAGGCCCGTTTCTCATTTAAACGCATATTTCCAAAGTTATGAGTGTTTAAAGATTTTTTACAAATTTCATATAAAAAATCGCTTTTTGCTCAAAAATGTTAGTGATCACAAATAAAGGCCCGTTTCTCATTTAAACGTATATTTCCAGTTATGAGTGATTAAAGATTTTTTACAAATTTCATATAAAAAATCGATTTTTGGTCAAAAATGTTAGTGATCACAAATAAAGGCCCGTTTCTCATTTAAATGCATATTTACAAAGTTATGAGGGTTTAAAGATTTTTTACAAATTTCATATAAAAAATTGATTTTTGCTCAAAAATGTTAGTGATCACAAATAAAGGCCCGTTTCTCATTTAAATGCATATTTACAAAGTAATGAGGGTTTAAAGATTTTTTACAAATTTCATATAAAAAATCGATTTTTGCTCAAAAATGTTAGTGATCACTAATAAAGGCCCGTTTCTCATTTAAATGCATATTTACAAAGTTATGTGGGTTTAAAGATTTTTTACAAATTTCATATAAAAAATCTATTTTTGGTCAAAAATGTTAGTGATCACAAATAAAGGCCCGTTTCTCATTTAAACGCATATTTACAAAGTTATGAGGGTTTAAAGATTTTTTGTAAATTTCACATAAAAAATCGATTTTTGGTCAAAAATGCTAGTGATCACAAATAAAGGCCCGTTTCTCATTTAAATGCACATTTACAAAGTTATGAGTGTTTAAAGATTTTTTGTAAATTTCACATAAAAAATCGATTTTTGGTCAAAAATGCTAGTGATCACAAATAAAGGCCCGTTTCTCATTTAAACGCACATTTACAAAGTTATGAGTGTTTAAAGGTTTTTTGTAAATTTCACATAAAAAATCGATTTTTGGTCAAAAATGCAAGTGATCACAAATAAAGGCCCGTTTCTCATTTAAATGCATATTTACAAAGTTATGATGGTTTAAAGATTTTTTGTAAATTTCACATAAAAAATCGATTTTTGGTCAAAAATGCTAGTGATCACAAATAAAGGCCCGTTTCTCATTTAAATGCACATTTACAAAGTTATGAGTGTTTAAAGATTTTTTGTAAATTTCACATAAAAAATCGATTTTTGGTCAAAAATGCTAGTGATCACAAATAAAGGCCCGTTTCTCATTTAAATGCATATTTACAAAGTTATGAGTGTTTATGAGATTTTTTGTAAATTTCACATAAAAAATCGATTTTTGGTCAAAAATGCTAGTGATCACAAATAAAGGCCCGTGTCTCATTTAAATGCATATTTACAAAGTTATGAGTGTTTAAAGATTTTTTACAAATTTCAATTAAAAAATCGATTTTTGCTCAAAAATGTTAGTGATCACAAATAAAGGCCCGTTTCTCATTTAAATGCATATTTACAAAGTTATGTGGGTTTAAAGATTTTTTACAAATTTCATATAAAAAATCTATTTTTGGTCAAAAATGTTAGTGATCACAAATAAAGGCCCGTTTCTCATTTAAACGCATATTTACAAAGTTATGAGGGTTTAAAGATTTTTTGTAAATTTCACATAAAAAATCGATTTTTGGTCAAAAATGCTAGTGATCACAAATAAAGGCCCGTTTCTCATTTAAATGCACATTTACAAAGTTATGAGTGTTTAAAGATTTTTTGTAAATTTCACATAAAAAATCGATTTTTGGTCAAAAATGCTAGTGATCACAAATAAAGGCCCGTTTCTCATTTAAATGCATATTTACAAAGTTATGAGTGTTTATGAGATTTTTTGTAAATTTCACATAAAAAATCGATTTTTGGTCAAAAATGTTAGTGATCACAAATAAAGGCCCGTGTCTCATTTAAATGCATATTTACAAAGTTATGAGTGTTTAAAGATTTTTTACAAATTTCAATTAAAATTCGATTTTTGGTCAAAAACGTTAGTGATCACAAATAAAGGCCCGTTTCTCATTTAAACGCATATTTACAAAGTTATGAGGGTTTAAAGATTTTTTGAAAATTTCACATAAAAAATCGATTTTTGGTCAAAAATGTTAGTGATCACAAATAAAGGCCCGTTTCTCATTTAAACGCATATTTACAAAGTTGTGAGGGTTTAAAGATTTTTTGAAAATTTCATATAAAAAATCGATTTTTGCTCAAAAATGTTAGTGATCACAAAAAAAGGCCCGTTTCTCATTTAAATGCACATTTACAAAGTTATGAGGGTTTAAAGATTTTTTGAAAATTTCATATAAAAAATCGATTTTTGGTCAAAAATGTTAGTGATCACAAATAAAGGTCCGTTTCTCATTTAAATGCACATTTACAAAGTTATGAGGGTTTAAAGATTTTTTACAAATTTCATATAAAAAATCGATTTTTGCTCAAAAATGTTAGTGATCACAAATAAAGGCCCGTTTCTCATTTAAATGCATATTTACAAAGTTATGAGGGTTTAAAGATTTTTTACAAATTTCATATAAAAAATCGATTTTTGCTCAAAAATGTGAGTGATCACAAATAAAGGCCCGTTTTTCATTTAAACGCATATTTCCAGTTATGAGTGTTTAAAGATTTTTTTTGAAAATTTCATATAAAAAATCGATTTTTGGTCAAAAAGGTTAGTGATCACAAATAATGGCCCGTTTCTCATTTAAACGCATATTTACAAAGTTATGAGGGTTTAAAGATTTTTTACAAATTTTATATAAAAAATCGATTTTTGCTCAAAAATGTTAGTGATCACAAATAAAGGCCCGTTTCTCATTTAAACGCATATTTCCAGTTATGAGTGTTTAAAGATTTTTTACAAATTTCATATAAAAAATCGATTTTTGGTCAAAAATGTTAGTGATCACAAATAAAGGCCCGTTTCTCATTTAAATGCATATTTACAAAGTTATGAGGATTTAAAGATTTTTTTAAAATTTCATATAAAAAACCGATTTTTGCTCAAAAATGTTAGTGATCACAAATAAAGGCCCGTTTCTCATTTAAATGCATATTTACAAAGTTATGAGTGTTTATGAGATTTTTTGTAAATTTCACATAAAAAATCGATTTTTGGTCAAAAATGCTAGTGATCACAGATAAAGGCCCGTTTCTCATTTAAATGCATATTTACAAAGTTATGAGTGTTTAAAGATTTTTTACAAATTTCAATTAAAATTCGATTTTTGGTCAAAAACGTTAGTGATCACAAATAAAGGCCCGTTTCTCATTTAAACGCATATTTACAAAGTTATGAGGGTTTAAAGATTTTTTGAAAATTTCACATAAAAAATCGATTTTTGGTCAAAAATGTTAGTGATCACAAATAAAGGCACGTTTCTCCTTTAAACGCATATTTACAAAGTTATGAGTGTTTAAAGATTTTTTGGAAATTTCATACAAAAAATCGATTTTTGGGCAAAAATGTTAGTGATCACAAATAAAGGCCCGTTTCTCATTTAAACGCATATTTACAAAGTTATGAGGGTTTAAAGATTTTTTGAAAATTTCACATAAAAAATCGATTTTTGGTCAAAAATGTTAGTGATCACAAATAAAGGCCCGTTTCACATTCAAATGCATATTTACAAAGTTATGAGGGCTTAAAGATTTTTACAAATTTCATATAAAAAATCGATTTTTGCTCAAAAATGTTAGTGATCACAAATAAAGGCTCGTTTCTCATTTAAACGCATATTTACAAAGTTATGAGTGTTTAAAGATTTTTTGGAAATTTCAATTAAAATTCGATTTTTGGTCAAAAATATTAGTGATCACAAATAAAGGCCCGTTTCTCATTTAAATGCACATTTACAAGGTTATGAGGGTTTAAAGATTTTATGCAAATTTCACATAAAAATTATATTTTTGGTCAAAAATGTTAGTGATCACAAATAAAGGCCCGTTTCTCATTTAAACGCATATTTACAAAGTTATGAGGGTTTAAAGATTTTTTGAAAATTTCATATAAAAAATCGATTTTTGCTCAAAAATGTTAGTGATCACAAATAAAGGCCCGTTTCTCATTTAAATGCACATTTACAAAGTTATGTGGGTTTAAAGATTTTATACAAATTTCATATAAAAAATCGATTTTTGGTCAAAAATGTTAGTGATCACAAATAAAGGCTAGTTTCTCATTTAAATGCATATTTACAAAGTTATGTGGGTTTAAAGATTTTTTACAAATTTCATATAAAAAATCGATTTTTGGTCAAAAATGTTAGTGATCACAAATAAAGGCTAGTTTCTCATTTAAATGCATATTTACAATGTTATGAGGGTTTAAAGATTTTTTACAAATTTCATATAAAAAATCGATTTTTGCTCAAAAATGTTAGTGATCACAAATAAAGGCCCGTTTCTCATTTAAATGCATATTTACAAAGTTATGAGGGTTTAAAGATTTTTTACAAATTTCATATAAAAAATCGATTTTTGCTCAAAAATGTTAGTGATCACAAATAAAGGCCCGTTTTTCATTTAAACGCATATTTCCAGTTATGAGTGTTTAAAGATTTTTTTTGAAAATTTCATATAAAAAATCGATTTTTGGTCAAAAAGGTTAGTGATCACAAATAAAGGCCCGTTTCTCATTTAAACGCATATTTCCAAAGTTATGAGTGTTTAAAGATTTTTTACAAATTTTATATAAAAAATCGATTTTTGCTCAAAAATGTTAGTGATCACAAATAAAGGCCCGTTTCTCATTTAAACGCATATTTCCAGTTATGAGTGTTTAAAGATTTTTTACAAATTTCATACAAAAAATCGATTTTTGGTCAAAAATGTTAGTGATCACAAATAAAGGCCCGTTTCTCATTTAAATGCATATTTACAAAGTTATGAGGATTTAAAGATTTTTTTAAAATTTCATATAAAAAACCGATTTTTGCTCAAAAATGTTAGTGATCACAAATAAAGGCCCGTTTCTCATTTAAATGCATATTTACAAAGTTATGAGTGTTTATGAGATTTTTTGTAAATTTCACATAAAAAATCGATTTTTGGTCAAAAATGCTAGTGATCACAGATAAAGGCCCGTTTCTCATTTAAATGCATATTTACAAAGTTATGAGTGTTTAAAGATTTTTTGAAAATTTCACATAAAAAATCGATTTTTGGTCAAAAATGTTAGTGATCAAAAATAAAGGCCCGTTTCTCATTTAAACGCATATTTACAAAGTTATGAGGGTTTAAAGATTTTTTACAAATTTCATATAAAAAATCTATTTTTGGTCAAAAATGTTAGTGATCACAAATAAAGGCCCGTTTCTCATTTAAATGCATATTTACAAAGTTATGTGGGTTTAAAGATTTTTTACAAATTTCATATAAAAAATTTATTTTTGGTCAAAAATGTTAGTGATCACAAATAAAGGCCCGTTTCTCATTTAAACGCATATTTACAAAGTTATGAGGGTTTAAAGATTTTTTGTAAATTTCACATAAAAAATCGATTTTTGGTCAAAAATGCTAGTGATCACAAATAAAGGCCCGTTTCTTATTTAAATGCATATTTACAAAGTTATGAGGGTTTAAAGATTTTTTGTAAATTTCACATAAAAAATCGATTTTTGGTCAAAAATGCTAGTGATCACAAATAAAGGCCCGTTTCTCATTTAAATGCACATTTACAAAGTTATGAGTGTTTAAAGATTTTTTGTAAATTTCACATAAAAAATCGATTTTTGGTCAAAAATGCTAGTGATCACAAATAAAGGCCCGTTTCTCATTTAAACGCATATTTACAAAGTTATGAGGGTTTAAAGATTTTTTGAAAATTTCATATAAAAAATCGATTTTTGGTCAAAAATGTTAGTGATCACAAATAAAGGCACGTTTCTCCTTTAAACGCATATTTACAAAGTTATGAGTGTTTAAAGATTTTTTGGAAATTTCATACAAAAAATCGATTTTTGGGCAAAAATGTTAGTGATCACAAATAAAGGCCCGTTTCTCATTTAAACGCATATTTACAAAGTTATGAGGGTTTAAAGATTTTTTGAAAATTTCACATAAAAAATCGATTTTTGGTCAAAAATGTTAGTGATCACAAATAAAGGCCCGTTTCTCATTTAAATGCATATTTACAAAGTTATGAGGATTTAAAGATTTTTTTAAAATTTCATATAAAAAATCGATTTTTGGTCAAAAATGTTAGTGATCACAAATAAAGGCCCGTTTCACATTCAAATGCATATTTACAAAGTTATGAGGGCTTAAAGATTTTTACAAATTTCATATAAAAAATCGATTTTTGCTCAAAAATGTTAGTGATCACATATAAAGGCTAGTTTCTCATTTAAATGCATATTTACAAAGTTATGAGGGTTTAAAGATTTTTTGAAAATTTCATATAAAAAATCGATTTTTGGTCAAAAATGTTAGTGATCACAAATAAAGGCACGTTTCTCCTTTAAACGCATATTTACAAAGTTATGAGTGTTTAAAGATTTTTTGGAAATTTCATACAAAAAATCGATTTTTGGTCAAAAATGTTAGTGATCACAAATAAAGGCCCGTTTCTCATTTAAATGCATATTTACAAAGGTATGAGTGTTTAAATATTTTTTTTGAAAATTTCATATAAAAAATCGATTTTTGCTCAAAAATGTTAGTGATCACAAATAAAGGCCCGTTTCTCATTTAAATGCATATTTACAAAGTTATGAGTGTTTATGAGATTTTTTGTAAATTTCACATAAAAAATCGATTTTTGGTCAAAAATGCTAGTGATCACAGATAAAGGCCCGTTTCTCATTTAAATGCATATTTACAAAGTTATGAGTGTTTAAAGATTTTTTACAAATTTCAATTAAAATTCGATTTTTGGTCAAAAACGTTAGTGATCACAAATAAAGGCCCGTTTCTCATTTAAACGCATATTTACAAAGTTATGAGGGTTTAAAGATTTTTTGAAAATTTCATATAAAAAATCGATTTTTGGTCAAAAATGTTAGTGATCACAAATAAAGGCACGTTTCTCCTTTAAACGCATATTTACAAAGTTATGAGTGTTTAAAGATTTTTTGGAAATTTCATACAAAAAATCGATTTTTGGTCAAAAATGTTAGTGATCACAAATAAAGGCCCGTTTCTCATTTAAACGCATATTTACAAAGTTATGAGGGTTTAAAGATTTTTTGAAAATTTCACATAAAAAATCGATTTTTGGTCAAAAATGTTAGTGATCACAAATAAAGGCCCGTTTCACATTCAAATGCATATTTACAAAGTTATGAGGGCTTAAAGATTTTTACAAATTTCATATAAAAAATCGATTTTTGCTCAAAAATGTTAGTGATCACAAATAAAGGCTCGTTTCTCATTTAAACGCATATTTACAAAGTTATGAGTGTTTAAAGATTTTTTGGAAATTTCAATTAAAATTCGATTTTTGGTCAAAAATATTAGTGATCACAAATAAAGGCCCGTTTCTCATTTAAATGCACATTTACAAGGTTATGAGGGTTTAAAGATTTTATGCAAATTTCACATAAAAATTATATTTTTGGTCAAAAATGTTAGTGATCACAAATAAAGGCCCGTTTCTCATTTAAACGCATATTTACAAAGTAATGAGGGTTTAAAGATTTTTTGAAAATTTCATATAAAAAATCGATTTTTGCTCAAAAATGTTAGTGATCACAAATAAAGGCCCGTTTCTCATTTAAATGCACATTTACAAAGTTATGTGGGTTTAAAGATTTTATACAAATTTCATATAAAAAATCGATTTTTGGTCAAAAATGTTAGTGATCACAAATAAAGGCTAGTTTCTCATTTAAATGCATATTTACAAAGTTATGTGTGTTTAAAGATTTTTTACAAATTTCATATAAAAAATCGATTTTTGGTCAAAAATGTTAGTGATCACAAATAAAGGCCCGTTTCTCATTTAAATGCATATTTACAAAGTTATGAGGATTTAAAGATTTTTTTAAAATTTCATATAAAAAACCGATTTTTGCTCAAAAATGTTAGTGATCACAAATAAAGGCCCGTTTCTCATTTAAACGCATATTTCCAGTTATGAGTGTTTAAAGATTTTTTACAAATTTCATATAAAAAACCGATTTTTGCTCAAAAATGTTAGTGATCACAAATAAAGGCCCGTTTCTCATTTAAACGCATATTTACAAAGTAATGAGGGTTTAAAGATTTTTTGAAAATTTCATATAAAAAACCGATTTTTGCTCAAAAATGTTAGTGATCACAAATAAAGGCCCGTTTCTCATTTAAATGCATATTTACAAAGTTATGAGTGTTTATGAGATTTTTTGTAAATTTCACATAAAAAATCGATTTTTGGTCAAAAATGTTAGTGATCACAAATAAAGGCCCGTTTCTCATTTAAACGCATATTTCCAGTTATGAGTGTTTAAAGATTTTTTTTGAAAATTTCATATAAAAAATCGATTTTTGGTCAAAAATGTTAGTGATCACAAATAAAGGCCCGTTTCTCATTTAAACGCATATTTACAAAGTAATGAGGGTTTAAAGATTTTTTGAAAATTTCATATAAAAAATCGATTTTTGCTCAAAAATGTTAGTGATCACAAATAAAGGCCCGTTTCTCATTTAAATGCACATTTACAAAGTTATGTGGGTTTAAAGATTTTATACAAATTTCATATAAAAAATCGATTTTTGGTCAAAAATGTTAGTGATCACAAATAAAGGCTAGTTTCTCATTTAAATGCATATTTACAAAGTTATGTGTGTTTAAAGATTTTTTACAAATTTCATATAAAAAATCGATTTTTGGTCAAAAATGTTAGTGATCACAAATAAAGGCCCGTTTCTCATTTAAATGCATATTTACAAAGTTATGAGGATTTAAAGATTTTTTTAAAATTTCATATAAAAAACCGATTTTTGCTCAAAAATGTTAGTGATCACAAATAAAGGCCCGTTTCTCATTTAAACGCATATTTCCAGTTATGAGTGTTTAAAGATTTTTTACAAATTTCATATAAAAAACCGATTTTTGCTCAAAAATGTTAGTGATCACAAATAAAGGCCCGTTTCTCATTTAAATGCATATTTACAAAGTTATGAGGATTTAAAGATTTTTTTAAAATTTCATATAAAAAACCGATTTTTGCTCAAAAATGTTAGTGATCACAAATAAAGGCCCGTTTCTCATTTAAATGCATATTTACAAAGTTATGAGTGTTTATGAGATTTTTTGTAAATTTCACATAAAAAATCGATTTTTGGTCAAAAATGTTAGTGATCACAAATAAAGGCCCGTTTCTCATTTAAATGCATATTTACAAAGTTATGAGTGTTTAAAGATTTTTTGAAAATTTCACATAAAAAATCGATTTTTGGTCAAAAATGTTAGTGATCAAAAATAAAGGCCCGTTTCTCATTTAAACGCATATTTACAAAGTTATGAGGGTTTAAAGATTTTTTACAAATTTCATATAAAAAATCTATTTTTGGTCAAAAATGTTAGTGATCACAAATAAAGGCCCGTTTCTCATTTAAATGCATATTTACAAAGTTATGTGGGTTTAAAGATTTTTTACAAATTTCATATAAAAAATTTATTTTTGGTCAAAAATGTTAGTGATCACAAATAAAGGCCCGTTTCTCATTTAAACGCATATTTACAAAGTTATGAGGGTTTAAAGATTTTTTGTAAATTTCACATAAAAAATCGATTTTTGGTCAAAAATGCTAGTGATCACAAATAAAGGCCCGTTTCTTATTTAAATGCATATTTACAAAGTTATGAGGGTTTAAAGATTTTTTGTAAATTTCACATAAAAAATCGATTTTTGGTCAAAAATGCTAGTGATCACAAATAAAGGCCCGTTTCTCATTTAAATGCACATTTACAAAGTTATGAGTGTTTAAAGATTTTTTGTAAATTTCACATAAAAAATCGATTTTTGGTCAAAAATGCTAGTGATCACAAATAAAGGCCCGTTTCTCATTTAAACGCATATTTACAAAGTTATGAGGGTTTAAAGATTTTTTGAAAATTTCATATAAAAAATCGATTTTTGGTCAAAAATGTTAG
The DNA here is from genome assembly GCA_932274085.1 of Protocalliphora azurea. Lineage (NCBI taxonomy): Eukaryota > Metazoa > Arthropoda > Insecta > Diptera > Calliphoridae > Protocalliphora > Protocalliphora azurea. The sequence goes on from OW026520.1 coordinate 127,002,874, forward strand.
TGATCACAAATAAAGGCACGTTTCTCCTTTAAACGCATATTTACAAAGTTATGAGTGTTTAAAGATTTTTTGGAAATTTCATACAAAAAATCGATTTTTGGTCAAAAATGTTAGTGATCACAAATAAAGGCCCGTTTCTCATTTAAACGCATATTTACAAAGTTATGAGGGTTTAAAGATTTTTTGAAAATTTCACATAAAAAATCGATTTTTGGTCAAAAATGTTAGTGATCACAAATAAAGGCCCGTTTCTCATTTAAATGCATATTTACAAAGTTATGAGGATTTAAAGATTTTTTTAAAATTTCATATAAAAAATCGATTTTTGGTCAAAAATGTTAGTGATCACAAATAAAGGCCCGTTTCACATTCAAATGCATATTTACAAAGTTATGAGGGCTTAAAGATTTTTACAAATTTCATATAAAAAATCGATTTTTGCTCAAAAATGTTAGTGATCACATATAAAGGCTAGTTTCTCATTTAAATGCATATTTACAAAGTTATGAGGGTTTAAAGATTTTTTGAAAATTTCATATAAAAAATCGATTTTTGGTCAAAAATGTTAGTGATCACAAATAAAGGCACGTTTCTCCTTTAAACGCATATTTACAAAGTTATGAGTGTTTAAAGATTTTTTGGAAATTTCATACAAAAAATCGATTTTTGGTCAAAAATGTTAGTGATCACAAATAAAGGCCCGTTTCTCATTTAAATGCATATTTACAAAGGTATGAGTGTTTAAATATTTTTTTTGAAAATTTCATATAAAAAATCGATTTTTGCTCAAAAATGTTAGTGATCACAAATAAAGGCCCGTTTCTCATTTAAATGCATATTTACAAAGTTATGAGTGTTTATGAGATTTTTTGTAAATTTCACATAAAAAATCGATTTTTGGTCAAAAATGCTAGTGATCACAGATAAAGGCCCGTTTCTCATTTAAATGCATATTTACAAAGTTATGAGTGTTTAAAGATTTTTTACAAATTTCAATTAAAATTCGATTTTTGGTCAAAAACGTTAGTGATCACAAATAAAGGCCCGTTTCTCATTTAAACGCATATTTACAAAGTTATGAGGGTTTAAAGATTTTTTGAAAATTTCATATAAAAAATCGATTTTTGGTCAAAAATGTTAGTGATCACAAATAAAGGCACGTTTCTCCTTTAAACGCATATTTACAAAGTTATGAGTGTTTAAAGATTTTTTGGAAATTTCATACAAAAAATCGATTTTTGGTCAAAAATGTTAGTGATCACAAATAAAGGCCCGTTTCTCATTTAAACGCATATTTACAAAGTTATGAGGGTTTAAAGATTTTTTGAAAATTTCACATAAAAAATCGATTTTTGGTCAAAAATGTTAGTGATCACAAATAAAGGCCCGTTTCACATTCAAATGCATATTTACAAAGTTATGAGGGCTTAAAGATTTTTACAAATTTCATATAAAAAATCGATTTTTGCTCAAAAATGTTAGTGATCACAAATAAAGGCTCGTTTCTCATTTAAACGCATATTTACAAAGTTATGAGTGTTTAAAGATTTTTTGGAAATTTCAATTAAAATTCGATTTTTGGTCAAAAATATTAGTGATCACAAATAAAGGCCCGTTTCTCATTTAAATGCACATTTACAAGGTTATGAGGGTTTAAAGATTTTATGCAAATTTCACATAAAAATTATATTTTTGGTCAAAAATGTTAGTGATCACAAATAAAGGCCCGTTTCTCATTTAAACGCATATTTACAAAGTAATGAGGGTTTAAAGATTTTTTGAAAATTTCATATAAAAAATCGATTTTTGCTCAAAAATGTTAGTGATCACAAATAAAGGCCCGTTTCTCATTTAAATGCACATTTACAAAGTTATGTGGGTTTAAAGATTTTATACAAATTTCATAAAAAAATCGATTTTTGGTCAAAAATGTTAGTGATCACAAATAAAGGCTAGTTTCTCATTTAAATGCATATTTACAAAGTTATGTGTGTTTAAAGATTTTTTACAAATTTCATATAAAAAATCGATTTTTGGTCAAAAATGTTAGTGATCACAAATAAAGGCCCGTTTCTCATTTAAATGCATATTTACAAAGTTATGAGGATTTAAAGATTTTTTTTAAATTTCATATAAAAAACCGATTTTTGCTCAAAAATGTTAGTGATCACAAATAAAGGCCCGTTTCTCATTTAAACGCATATTTCCAGTTATGAGTGTTTAAAGATTTTTTACAAATTTCATATAAAAAACCGATTTTTGCTCAAAAATGTTAGTGATCACAAATAAAGGCCCGTTTCTCATTTAAACGCATATTTCCAGTTATGAGTGTTTAAAGATTTTTTACAAATTTCATATAAAAAACCGATTTTTGCTCAAAAATGTTAGTGATCACAAATAAAGGCCCGTTTCTCATTTAAACGCATATTTACAAAGTTATGAGGGTTTAAAGATTTTTTGCAAATTTCATATAAAAAATCGATTTTTGGTCAAAAATGTTAGTGATCACAAATAAAGGCCCGTTTCTCATTTAAATGCATATTTACAAAGTTATGAGGATTTAAAGATTTTTTTAAAATTTCATATAAAAAACCGATTTTTGCTCAAAAATGTTAGTGATCACAAATAAAGGCCCGTTTCTCATTTAAACGCATATTTACAGTTATGAGGGTTTAAAGATTTTTTGCAAATTTCATATAAAAAATCGATTTTTGGTCAAAAATGTTAGTGATCACAAATAAAGGCCCGTTTCTCATTTAAACGCGTATTTACAAAGTAATGAGGGTTTAAAGATTTTTTGAAAATTTCATATAAAAAATCGATTTTTGCTCAAAAATGTTAGTGATCACAAATAAAGGCTAGTTTCTCATTTAAATGCATATTTACAAAGTTATGTGTGTTTAAAGATTTTTTACAAATTTCATATAAAAAATCGATTTTTGGTCAAAAAGGTTAGTGATCACAAATAAAGGCCCGTTTCTCATTTAAACGCATATTTCCAAAGTTATGAGTGTTTAAAGATTTTTTACAAATTTTATATAAAAAATCGATTTTTGCTCAAAAATGTTAGTGATCACAAATAAAGGCCCGTTTCTCATTTAAACGCATATTTCCAGTTATGAGTGTTTAAAGATTTTTTACAAATTTCATATAAAAAATCGATTTTTGCTCAAAAATGTTAGTGATCACAAATAAAGGCCCGTTTCTCATTTAAATGCACATTTACAAAGTTATGTGGGTTTAAAGATTTTATACAAATTTCATATAAAAAATCGATTTTTGGTCAAAAATGTTAGTGATCACAAATAAAGGCTAGTTTCTCATTTAAATGCATATTTACAAAGTTATGTGTGTTTAAAGATTTTTTACAAATTTCATATAAAAAATCGATTTTTGGTCAAAAAGGTTAGTGATCACAAATAAAGGCCCGTTTCTCATTTAAACGCATATTTCCAAAGTTATGAGTGTTTAAAGATTTTTTACAAATTTTATATAAAAAATCGATTTTTGCTCAAAAATGTTAGTGATCACAAATAAAGGCCCGTTTCTCATTTAAACGCATATTTCCAGTTATGAGTGTTTAAAGATTTTTTACAAATTTCATATAAAAAATCGATTTTTGCTCAAAAATGTTAGTGATCACAAATAAAGGCCCATTTCTCATTTAAACGCATATTTACAAAGTTATGAGGGTTTAAAGATTTTTTGCAAATTTCATATAAAAAATCGATTTTTGGTCAAAAATGTTAGTGATCACAAATAAAGGCCCGTTTCTCATTTAAATGCACATTTACAAAGTTATGAGTGTTTAAAGATTTTTTGTAAATTTCACATAAAAAATCGATTTTTGGTCAAAAATGCTAGTGATCACAAATAAAGGCCCGTTTCTCATTTAAATGCACATTTACAAAGTTATGAGTGTTTAAAGATTTTTTGTAAATTTCACATAAAAAATCGATTTTTGGTCAAAAATGCTAGTGATCACAAATAAAGGCCCGTTTCTCATTTAAATGCATATTTACAAAGTTATGAGTGTTTAAAGATTTTTTGAAAATTTCACATAAAAAATCGATTTTTGGTCAAAAATGTTAGTGATCAAAAATAAAGGCCCGTTTCTCATTTAAACGCATATTTACAAAGTTATGAGGGTTTAAAGATTTTTTACAAATTTCATATAAAAAATCTATTTTTGGTCAAAAATGTTAGTGATCACAAATAAAGGCCCGTTTCTCATTTAAATGCATATTTACAAAGTTATGTGGGTTTAAAGATTTTTTACAAATTTCATATAAAAAATTTATTTTTGGTCAAAAATGTTAGTGATCACAAATAAAGGCCCGTTTCTCATTTAAACGCATATTTACAAAGTTATGAGGGTTTAAAGATTTTTTGAAAATTTCATATAAAAATTAGATTTTTGCTCAAAAATGTTAGTGATCACAAATAAAGGCTCGTTTCTCATTTAAATGCATATTTACAGTTATGTGGGATTAAAGATTTTTTACAAATTTCATATAAAAAATCTATTTTTGGTCAAAAATGTTAGTGATCACAAATAAAGGCCCGTTTCTCATTTAAACGCATATTTACAAAGTTATGAGGGTTTAAAGATTTTTTGTAAATTTCACATAAAAAAATCGATTTTTGGTCAAAAATGCTAGTGATCACAAATAAAGGCCCGTTTCTCATTAAAATGCATATTTACAAAGTTATGAGGGCTTAAAGATTTTTACAAATTTCATATAAAAAATCGATTTTTGCTCAAAAATGTTAGTGATCACAAATAAAGGCTCGTTTCTCATTTAAATGCATATTTACAAAGTTATGAGTGTTTAAAGATTTTTTACAAATTTCAATTAAAATTCGATTTTTGGTCAAAAATGTTAGTGATCACAAATAAAGGCCCGTTTCTCATTTAAATGCATATTTACAAAGTTATGAGGGTTTAAAGATTTTTTGTAAATTTCACATAAAAAAATCGATTTTTGGTCAAAAATGCTAGTGATCACAAATAAAGGCCCGTTTATCATTTAAACGCGTATTTACAAAGTTATGAGTGTTTAAAGATTTTTTGGAAATTTCATACAAAAAATCGATTTTTGGTCAAAAATGTTAGTGATCACAAATAAAGGCCCGTTTCTCATTTAAACGCATATTTACAAAGTTATGAGGGTTTAAAGATTTTTTTAAAATTTCACATAAAAAAATCGATTTTTTGTATGAAATTTCCAAAAAATCTTTAAACACTCATAACTTTGTAAATACGCGTTTAAATGAGAAACGGGCCTTTATTTGTGATCACTAACATTTTTGACCAAAAATCGATTTTTTATGTGAAATTTTCAAAAAATCTTTAAACCCTCATAACTTTGTAAATATGCGTTTAAATGAGAAACGGGCCTTTATTTGTGATCACTAACATTTTTGACCAAAAATCGATTTTTTGTATGAAATTTCCAAAAAATCTTTAAACACTCATAACTTTGTAAATATGCGTTTAAAGGAGAAACGGGCCTTTATTTTTGATCACTAACATTTTTGAGCAAAAATTTAATTTTTATATGAAATTTTCAAAAATTCTTTAAACCCTCATAACTATGTAAATATGCGTTTAAATGAGAAACGGGCCTTTATTTGTGATCACTAACATTTTTGACCAAAAATAGATTTTTTATATGAAATTTGTAAAAAATCTTTAAACCCACATAACTTTGTAAATATGCATTTAAATGAGAAACGGGCCTTTATTTGTGATCACTAACATTTTTGACCAAAAATAGATTTTTTATATGAAATTTGTAAAAAATCTTTAAACCCACATAACTTTGTAAATATGCATTTAAATGAGAAACGGGCCTTTATTTGTGATCACTAACATTTTTGAGCAAAAATCGATTTTTTATATGAAATTTGTAAAAAATCTTTAAACCCTCATAACTTTGTAAATATGCATTTAAATGAGAAACGGGCCTTTATTTGTGATCACTACATTTTTGAACAAAAATCGATTTTTTATATGAAATTTGTAAAAAATCTTTAAACCCTCATAACTTTGTAAATATGCATTTAAATGAGAAACTAGCCTTTATATGTGATCACTAACATTTTTGAGCAAAAATCGATTTTTTATATGAAATTTGTAAAAATCTTTAAGCCCTCATAACTTTGTAAATATGCATTTTAATGTGAAACGGGCCTTTATTTGTGATCACTAACATTTTTGACCAAAGTTATGAGGGTTTAAAGATTTTTTGAAAATTTCACATAAAAAATCGATTTTTGGTCAAAAATGTTAGTGATCAAAAATAAAGGCCCGTTTCTCCTTTAAACGCATATTTACAAAGTTATGAGTGTTTAAAGATTTTTTGGAAATTTTATACAAAAAATCGATTTTTGGTCAAAAATGTTAGTGATCACAAATAAAGGCCCGTTTCTCATTTAAACGCATATTTACAAAGTTATGAGTGTTTAAAGATTTTTTGGAAATTTCATACAAAAAATCGATTTTTGGTCAAAAATGTTAGTGATCACAAATAAAGGCCCGTTTCTCATTTAAACGCATATTTACAAAGTTATGAGGGTTTAAAGATTTTTTGAAAATTTTTACATAAAAAATCGATTTTTGGTCAAAAATGTTAGTGATCAAAAATAAAGGCCCGTTTCTCCTTTAAACGCATATTTACAAAGTTATGAGTGTTTAACGATTTTTTGGAAATTTCATACAAAAAATCGATTTTTTATGTGAAATTTTCAAAAAATCTTTAAACCCTCATAACTTTGGTCAAAAATGTTAGTGATCACAAATAAAGGCCCGTTTCACATTAAAATGCATATTTACAAAGTTATGAGGGCTAAAAGATTTTTACAAATTTCATATAAAAAATCGATTTTTGCTCAAAAATGTTAGTGATCACATATAAAGGCCCGTTTCTCATTTAAATGCATATTTACAAAGTTATGAGGGTTTAAAGATTTTTTACAAATTTCATATAAAAAATCGATTTTTGGTCAAAAAGGTTAGTGATCACAAATAAAGGCCCGTTTCTCATTTAAACGCATATTTCCAAAGTTATGAGTGTTTAAAGATTTTTTACAAATTTTATATAAAAAATCGATTTTTGCTCAAAAATGTTAGTGATCACAAATAAAGGCCCGTTTCTCATTTAAACGCATATTTCCAGTTATGAGTGTTTAAAGATTTTTTACAAATTTCATATAAAAAATCGATTTTTGCTCAAAAATGTTAGTGATCACAAATAAAGGCCCATTTCTCATTTAAACGCATATTTACAAAGTTATGAGGGTTTAAAGATTTTTTGCAAATTTCATATAAAAAATCGATTTTTGGTCAAAAATGTTAGTGATCACAAATAAAGGCCCGTTTCTCATTTAAATGCACATTTACAAAGTTATGAGTGTTTAAAGATTTTTTGTAAATTTCACATAAAAAATCGATTTTTGGTCAAAAATGCTAGTGATCACAAATAAAGGCCCGTTTCTCATTTAAATGCACATTTACAAAGTTATGAGTGTTTAAAGATTTTTTGTAAATTTCACATAAAAAATCGATTTTTGGTCAAAAATGCTAGTGATCACAAATAAAGGCCCGTTTCTCATTTAAATGCATATTTACAAAGTTATGAGTGTTTAAAGATTTTTTGAAAATTTCACATAAAAAATCGATTTTTGGTCAAAAATGTTAGTGATCAAAAATAAAGGCCCGTTTCTCATTTAAACGCATATTTACAAAGTTATGAGGGTTTAAAGATTTTTTACAAATTTCATATAAAAAATCTATTTTTGGTCAAAAATGTTAGTGATCACAAATAAAGGCCCGTTTCTCATTTAAATGCATATTTACAAAGTTATGTGGGTTTAAAGATTTTTTACAAATTTCATATAAAAAATTTATTTTTGGTCAAAAATGTTAGTGATCACAAATAAAGGCCCGTTTCTCATTTAAACGCATATTTACAAAGTTATGAGGGTTTAAAGATTTTTTGAAAATTTCATATAAAAATTAGATTTTTGCTCAAAAATGTTAGTGATCACAAATAAAGGCTCGTTTCTCATTTAAATGCATATTTACAGTTATGTGGGATTAAAGATTTTTTACAAATTTCATATAAAAAATCTATTTTTGGTCAAAAATGTTAGTGATCACAAATAAAGGCCCGTTTCTCATTTAAACGCATATTTACAAAGTTATGAGGGTTTAAAGATTTTTTGTAAATTTCACATAAAAAAATCGATTTTTGGTCAAAAATGCTAGTGATCACAAATAAAGGCCCGTTTCTCATTAAAATGCATATTTACAAAGTTATGAGGGCTTAAAGATTTTTACAAATTTCATATAAAAAATCGATTTTTGCTCAAAAATGTTAGTGATCACAAATAAAGGCTCGTTTCTCATTTAAATGCATATTTACAAAGTTATGAGTGTTTAAAGATTTTTTACAAATTTCAATTAAAATTCGATTTTTGGTCAAAAATGTTAGTGATCACAAATAAAGGCCCGTTTCTCATTTAAATGCATATTTACAAAGTTATGAGGGTTTAAAGATTTTTTGTAAATTTCACATAAAAAAATCGATTTTTGGTCAAAAATGCTAGTGATCACAAATAAAGGCCCGTTTATCATTTAAACGCGTATTTACAAAGTTATGAGTGTTTAAAGATTTTTTGGAAATTTCATACAAAAAATCGATTTTTGGTCAAAAATGTTAGTGATCACAAATAAAGGCCCGTTTCTCATTTAAACGCATATTTACAAAGTTATGAGGGTTTAAAGATTTTTTTAAAATTTCACATAAAAAAATCGATTTTTTGTATGAAATTTCCAAAAAATCTTTAAACACTCATAACTTTGTAAATACGCGTTTAAATGAGAAACGGGCCTTTATTTGTGATCACTAACATTTTTGACCAAAAATCGATTTTTTATGTGAAATTTTCAAAAAATCTTTAAACCCTCATAACTTTGTAAATATGCGTTTAAATGAGAAACGGGCCTTTATTTGTGATCACTAACATTTTTGACCAAAAATCGATTTTTTGTATGAAATTTCCAAAAAATCTTTAAACACTCATAACTTTGTAAATATGCGTTTAAAGGAGAAACGGGCCTTTATTTTTGATCACTAACATTTTTGAGCAAAAATTTAATTTTTATATGAAATTTTCAAAAATTCTTTAAACCCTCATAACTTTGTAAATATGCGTTTAAATGAGAAACGGGCCTTTATTTGTGATCACTAACATTTTTGACCAAAAATAGATTTTTTATATGAAATTTGTAAAAAATCTTTAAACCCACATAACTTTGTAAATATGCATTTAAATGAGAAACGGGCCTTTATTTGTGATCACTAACATTTTTGACCAAAAATAGATTTTTTATATGAAATTTGTAAAAAATCTTTAAACCCACATAACTTTGTAAATATGCATTTAAATGAGAAACGGGCCTTTATTTGTGATCACTAACATTTTTGAGCAAAAATCGATTTTTTATATGAAATTTGTAAAAAATCTTTAAACCCTCATAACTTTGTAAATATGCATTTAAATGAGAAACGGGCCTTTATTTGTGATCACTACATTTTTGAACAAAAATCGATTTTTTATATGAAATTTGTAAAAAATCTTTAAACCCTCATAACTTTGTAAATATGCATTTAAATGAGAAACTAGCCTTTATATGTGATCACTAACATTTTTGAGCAAAAATCGATTTTTTATATGAAATTTGTAAAAATCTTTAAGCCCTCATAACTTTGTAAATATGCATTTTAATGTGAAACGGGCCTTTATTTGTGATCACTAACATTTTTGACCAAAGTTATGAGGGTTTAAAGATTTTTTGAAAATTTCACATAAAAAATCGATTTTTGGTCAAAAATGTTAGTGATCAAAAATAAAGGCCCGTTTCTCATTTAAACGCATATTTACAAAGTTATGAGTGTTTAAAGATTTTTTGGAAATTTTATACAAAAAATCGATTTTTGGTCAAAAATGTTAGTGATCACAAATAAAGGCCCGTTTCTCATTTAAACGCATATTTACAAAGTTATGAGTGTTTAAAGATTTTTTGGAAATTTCATACAAAAAATCGATTTTTGGTCAAAAATGTTAGTGATCACAAATAAAGGCCCGTTTCTCATTTAAACGCATATTTACAAAGTTATGAGGGTTTAAAGATTTTTTGAAAATTTTTACATAAAAAATCGATTTTTGGTCAAAAATGTTAGTGATCAAAAATAAAGGCCCGTTTCTCCTTTAAACGCATATTTACAAAGTTATGAGTGTTTAACGATTTTTTGGAAATTTCATACAAAAAATCGATTTTTTATGTGAAATTTTCAAAAAATCTTTAAACCCTCATAACTTTGGTCAAAAATGTTAGTGATCACAAATAAAGGCCCGTTTCACATTAAAATGCATATTTACAAAGTTATGAGGGCTAAAAGATTTTTACAAATTTCATATAAAAAATCGATTTTTGCTCAAAAATGTTAGTGATCACATATAAAGGCTAGTTTCTCATTTAAATGCATATTTACAAAGTTATGAGGGTTTAAAGATTTTTTACAAATTTCATATAAAAAATCGATTTTTGCTCAAAAATGTTAGTGATCACAAATAAAGGCCCGTTTCTCATTTAAATGCATATTTACAAAGTTATGAGGGTTTAAAGATTTTTTAAAAATTTCATATAAAAAATCGATTTTTGCTCAAAAATGTTAGTGATCACAAATAAAGGCCCGTTTCTCATTTAAATGCATATTTACAAAGTTATGTGGGTTTAAAGATTTTTTACAAATTTCATATAAAAAATCTATTTTTGGTCAAAAATGTTAGTGATCACAAATAAAGGCCCGTTTCTCATTTAAATGAATATTTACAAAGTTATGTGGGTTTAAAGATTTTTTACAAATTTCATATAAAAAATCAATTTTTGGTCAAAAATGTTAGTGATCACAAATAAAGGCCCGTTTCTCATTTAAACGCATATTTACAAAGTTATGAGGGTTTAAAGATTTTTTGAAAATTTCATATAAAAATCAGATTTTTGTTAAAAATGTTAGTGATCAAAAATAAAGGCCCGTTTCTCCTTTAAACGCATATTTACAAAGTTATGATCACTAACATTTTTGACCAAAAATCGATTTTTTATGTGAAATTTTAAAAAAATCTTTAAACCCTCATAACTTTGTAAATATGCGTTTAAATGAGAAACGGGCCTTTATTTGTGATCACTAACATTTTTGACCAAAAATCGATTTTTTGTATGAAATTTCCAAAAAATCTTTAAACACTCATAACTTTGTAAATATGCGTTTAAAGGAGAAACGGGCCTTTATTTTTGATCACTAACATTTTTGACCAAAAATCGATTTTTTATGTGAAATTTTCAAAAAATCTTTAAACCCTCATAACTTTGTAAATATGCGTTTAAATGAGAAACGGGCCTTTATTTGTGATCACTAACATTTTTGACCAAAAATCGATTTTTTGTATGAAATTTCCAAAAAATCTTTAAACACTCATAACTTTGTAAATATGCGTTTAAAGGAGAAACGGGCCTTTATTTTTGATCACTAACATTTTTGAGCAAAAATCTAATTTTTATATGAAATTTTCAAAAAATCTTTAAACCCTCATAACTTTGTAAATATGCGTTTAAATGAGAAACGGGCCTTTATTTGTGATCACTAACATTTTTGACCAAAAATCGATTTTTTATATGAAATTTGCAAAAAATCTTTAAACCCTCATAACTGTAAATATGCATTTAAATGAGAAACGGGCCTTTATTTGTGATCACTAACATTTTTGAGCAAAAATCGATTTTTTATATGAAATTTTTAAAAAATCTTTAAACCCTCATAACTATGTAAATATGCATTTAAATGAGAAACTAGCCTTTATATGTGATCACTAACATTTTTGACCAAAAATCGATTTTTTATATGAAATTTGCAAAAAATCTTTAAATCCTCATAACTTTGTAAATATGCATTTAAATGAGAAACGGGCCTTTATTTGTGATCACTAACATTTTTGACCAAAAATCGATTTTTTATATGAAATTTGCAAAAAATCTTTAAACCCTCATAACTGTAAATATGCATTTAAATGAGAAATGGGCCTTTATTTGTGATCACTAACATTTTTGAGCAAAAATCGATTTTTTATATGAAATTTGTAAAAAATCTTTAAACCCTCATAACTTTGTAAATATGCATTTAAATGAGAAACTAGCCTTTATATGTGATCACTAACATTTTTGACCAAAAATCTAATTTTAATTGAAATTTGTAAAAAATCTTTAAACCCTCATAACTTTGTAAATATGCGTTTAAAGGAGAAACGGGCCTTTATTTTTGATCACTAACATTTTTGACCAAAAATCGATTTTTTATATGAAATTTGCAAAAAATCTTTAAACCCTCATAACTTTGTAAATATGCATTTAAATGAGAAACTAGCCTTCATATGTGATCACTAACATTTTTGAGCAAAAATCGATTTATTATATGAAATTTTCAAAAAATCTTTAAACCCTCATAACAGAAACGGGCCTTTATTTGTGATCACTAGCATTTTTGACCAAAAATCGATTTTTTATGTGAAATTTACAAAAAATCTTTAAACCCTCATAACTTTGTAAATGTGCATATAAATGAGAAACGGGCCTTTATTTGTGATCACTAACATTTTTGACCAAAAATCGATTTTTTATGTGAAATTTTCAAAAAATCTTTAAACCCTCATAACAGAAACGGGCCTTTATTTGTGATCACTAGCATTTTTGACCAAAAATCGATTTTTTATGTGAAATTTACAAAAAATCTTTAAACCCTCATAACTTTGTAAATGTGCATTTAAATGAGAAACGGGCCTTTATTTGTGATCACTAACATTTTTGAGCAAAAATCGGTTTTTATATGAAATTTTAAAAAAATCTTTAAATCCTCATAACTTTGTAAATATGCATTTAAATGAGAAACGGGCCTTTATTTGTGATCACTAACATTTTTGACCAAAAATCGATTTTTTATATGAAATTTGTAAAAAATCTTTAAACACTCATAACTGGAAATATGCGTTTAAATGAAAAACGGGCCTTTATTTGTGATCACTAACATCTTTGAGCAAAAATCGATTTTTTATATGAAATTTGTAAAAAATCTTTAAACCCTCATAACTTTGTAAATATGCGTTTAAAGGAGAAACGGGCCTTTATTTTTGATCACTAATTTTTTTTATATGAAATTTGTAAAAAATCTTTAAACACTCATAACTTTGTAAATATGCATTTAAATGAGAAACTAGCCTTTATTTGTGATCACTAACATTTTTGACCAAAAATCGATTTTTTATATGAAATTTGTAAAAAATCTTTAAACCCACATAACTTTGTAAATGTGCATTTAAATGAGAAACGGGCCTTTATTTGTGATCGCTAACATTTTTGAGCAAAAATCGATTTTTTATATGAAATTTGTAAAAAATCTTTAAACCCTCATAACTTTGTAAATATGCATTTAAATGAGAAACGGGCCTTTATTTGTGATCACTAACATTTTTGAGCAAAAATCGATTTTTTATATGAAATTTGTAAAAAATCTTTAAACACTCATAACTTTGTAAATATGCATTTAAATGAGAAACTAGCCTTTATTTGTGATCACTAACATTTTTGACCAAAAATCGATTTTTTATATGAAATTTGTAAAAAATCTTTAAACCCACATAACTTTGTAAATGTGCATTTAAATGAGAAACGGGCCTTTATTTGTGATCACTAACATTTTTGACCAAAAATCGATTTTTTATATGAAATTTTCAAAAAATCTTTAAACCCTCATAACTTTGTAAATGTGCATTTAAATGAGAAACGGGCCTTTATTTGTGATCACTAACATTTTTGAGCAAAAATCGATTTTTTATATGAAATTTTCAAAAAATCTTTAAACCCTCATAACTTTGTAAACTTTGCGTTTAAATGAGAAACGGGCCTTTATTTGTGATCACTAACATTTTTGACCAAAAATAGATTTTTTATATGAAATTTGTAAAAAATCTTTAAACCCACATAACTTTGTAAATATGCATTTAAATGAGAAACGGGCCTTTATTTGTGATCACTAACATTTTTGACCAAAAATAGATTTTTTATATGAAATTTGTAAAAAATCTTTAAACCCTCATAACTTTGTAAATATGCGTTTAAATGAGAAACGGGCCTTTATTTGTGATCACTAACATTTTTGACCAAAAATAGATTTTTTATATGAAATTTGTAAAAAATCTTTAAACCCTCATAACTTTGTAAATATGCGTTTAAATGAGAAATGGGCCTTTATTTGTGATCACTAACATTTTTGACCAAAAATAGATTTTTTATATGAAATTTGTAAAAAATCTTTAAACCCTCATAACTTTGTAAATATGCGTTTAAATGAGAAACGGGCCTTTATTTGTGATCACTAACATTTTTGACCAAAAATAGATTTTTTATATGAAATTTGTAAAAAATCTTTAAACCCTCATAACTTTGTAAATATGCGTTTAAATGAGAAACGGGCCTTTATTTGTGGTCACTAACATTTTTGACCAAAAATAGATTTTTTATATGAAATTTGTAAAAAATCTTTAAACCCTCATAACTTTGTAAATATGCGTTTAAATGAGAAACGGGCCTTTATTTGTGATCACTAACATTTTTGACCAAAAATAGATTTTTTATATGAAATTTGTAAAAAATCTTTAAACCCACATAACTTTGTAAATATGCATTTAAATGAGAAACGGGCCTTTATTTGTGATCACTAACATTTTTGACCAAAAATCGATTTTTTATATGAAATTTGTAAAAAATCTTTAAACCCTCATAACTTTGTAAATATGCATTTAAATGAGAAACGGGCCTTTTTTTGTGATCACTAACATTTTTGAGCAAAAATCGATTTTTTATATGAAATTTGTAAAAAATCTTTAAACCCTCATAACTTTGTAAATATGCATTTAAATGAGAAACTAGCCTTTATATGTGATCACTAACATTTTTGACCAAAAATCTAATTTTAATTGAAATTTGTAAAAAATCTTTAAACCCTCATAACTTTGTAAATATGCATTTAAATGAGAAACGGGCCTTTATTTGTGATCACTAACATTTTTGACCAAAAATCGATTTTTTATATGTAATTTGCAAAAAATCTTTAAATCCTCATAACTTTGTAAATATGCATTTAAATGAGAAACGGGCCTTTATTTGTGATCACTAACATTTTTGACCAAAAATCGATTTTTTATATGAAATTTGCAAAAAATCTTTAAACCCTCATAACTTTGTAAATATGCGTTTAAATGAGAAACGGGCCTTTATTTGTGATCACTAACATTTTTGAGCAAAAATCGATTTTTTATATGAAATTTTTAAAAAATCTTTAAACACTCATAACTGGAAATATGCGTTTAAATGAGAAACGGGCCTTTATTTGTGATCACTAACATTTTTGAGCAAAAATCGAATTTTTATATAAAATTTGTAAAAAATCTTTAAACACTCATAACTTTGGAAATATGCGTTTAAATGAGAAACGAGCCTTTATTTGTGATCACTAACCTTTTTGACCAAAAATCGATTTTTTATATGAAATTTGTAAAAAATCTTTAAACACTCATAACTGGAAATATGCGTTTAAATGAGAAACGGGCCTTTATTTGTGATCACTAACATTTTTGAGCAAAAATCGATTTTTTATATAAAATTTGTAAAAAATCTTTAAACACTCATAACTTTGGAAATATGCGTTTAAATGAGAAACGGGCCATTATTTGTGATCACTAACCTTTTTGACCAAAAATCGATTTTTTATATGAAATTTTCAAAAAAAATCTTTAAACACTCATAACTGGAAATATGCGTTTAAATGAAAAACGGGCCTTTATTTGTGATCACTAACATTTTTGAGCAAAAATCGATTTTTTATATGAAATTTTCAAAAAATCTTTAAACCCTCATAACTTTGTAAATATGCGTTTAAATGAGAAACGGGCCTTTATTTGTGATCACTAACATTTTTGACCAAAAATCGATTTTTTATATGAAATTTGTAAAAAATCTTTAAACCCACATAACTTTGTAAATGTGCATTTAAATGAGAAACGGGCCTTTATTTGTGATCACTAACATTTTTGAGCAAAAATCGATTTTTTATATGAAATTTTCAAAAAATCTTTAAACCCTCATAACTTTGCAAATATGCGTTTAAATGAGAAACGGGCCTTTATTTGTGATCACTAACATTTTTGACCAACAATCGATTTTTTATGTGAAATTTTCAAAAAATCTTTAAATCCTCATAACTTTGTAAATATGCTTTTAAATGAGAAACGGGCCTTTATTTGTGATCACTAACATTTTTGAGCAAAAATCGATTTTTTATATGAAATTTGTAAAACATCTTTAAACACTCATAACTGGAAATATGCGTTTAAATGAGAAACGGGCCTTTATTTGTGATCACTAGCATTTTTGACCAAAAATCGATTTTTTATGTGAAATTTACAAAAAATCTCATAAACACTCATAACTTTGTAAATATGCATTTAAATGAGAAACGGGCCTTTATTTGTGAGCACTAACATTTTTGACCAAAAATCGATTTTTTATATGAAATCCGTAAAAAATCTTTAAACACTCATAACTTTGGAAATATGCGTTTAAATGAGAAACGGGCCTTTATTTGTGATCACTAACATTTTTGACCAAAAATCGATTTTTTATATGAAATTTTCAAAAAAAATATTTAAACACTCATAATTTTGTAAATATGCATTTAAATGAGAAACGAGCCTTTATTTGTGATCACTAACATTTTTGAGCAAAAATCGATTTTTTATATGAAATCCGTAAAAAATCTTTAAACCCTCATAACTTTGTAAATATGCATTTAAATGAGGAACGGGCCTTTATTTGTGAGCACTAACATTTTTGACCAAAAATCGATTTTTTATATGAAATCCGTAAAAAATCTTTAAACACTCATAACTTTGGAAATATGCGTTTAAATGAGAAACGGGCCTTTATTTGTGATCACTAACATTTTTGACCAAAAATCGATTTTTTATATGAAATTTTCAAAAAAAATATTTAAACACTCATAATTTTGTAAATATGCATTTAAATGAGAAACGAGCCTTTATTTGTGATCACTAACATTTTTGAGCAAAAATCGATGTTTTATATGAAATTTGTAAAATATCTTTAAACCCTCATAACTTTGTAAATATGCGTTTAAATGAGAAACGAGCCTTTATTTGTGATCACTAACATTTTTGACCAAAAATCGATTTCTTATATGAAATTTTAAAAAAAATTTTTAAACCCTCATAACTTTGCAAATATGCGTTTAAATGAGAAACGGGCCTTTATTTGTGATCACTAACATTTTTGACCAACAATCGATTTTTTATGTGAAATTTTCAAAAAATCTTTAAACCCTCATAACTTTGTAAATATGCGTTTAAATGAGAAACGGGCCTTTATTTATGATCACTAACATTTTTGAGCAAAAATCGATTTTTTATATGAAATTTTCAAAAAATCTCAATCCTCATGACTGTAAATATGCATTTAAATGAGAAACGGGCCTTTATTTGTGATCACTAACATTTTTGACCAAAAATCGATTTTTTATATGAAACTTTCAAAAAATCTTTAAATCCTCATAACTTTGTAAATATGCGTTTAAATGAGAAACGGGCCTTTATTTGTGATCACTAACATTTTTGACCAAAAATCGATTTTTTATATGAAATTTGCAAAAAATCTTTAAACCTTCATAACTTTATAAATATGCATTTAAATGAGAAACGTGCTTTTATTTGTGATCACTAACATTTTTGACCAAAAATCGATTTTTTATATGAAATTTGTAAAAAATCTTTAAACCCTCATAACTTTGTAAATATGCATTTAAATGAGAAACGGGCCTTTATTTGTGATCACTAACATTTTTGACCAAAAATCGATTTTTTATGTGAAATTTTCAAAAAAATATTTAAACACTCATAACTTTGTAAATATGCGTTTAAATGAGAAACGGGCCTTTATTTGTGATCACTAACATTTTTCACCAAAAATCGATTTTTTATATGAAATCCCTAAAAAAATCTTTAAACCCTCATAACTTTGTAAATATGCGTTTAAATGAGAAACGGGCCTTTATTTGTGAGCACTAACATTTTTGACCAAAAATCGATTTTTTATATGAAATTTGTAAAAAATCTTTAAACCCTCATAACTTTGTAAATATGCATTTAAATGAGAAACGGGCCTTTATTTGTGAGCACTAACATTTTTGACCAAAAATCGATTTTTTATATGAAATCCGTAAAAAATCTTTAAACACTCATAACTTTGTAAATATGCGTTTAAATGAGAAACGGGCCTTTATTTGTGATCACTAACATTTTTGACCAAAAATCGATTTTTTATATGAAATTTGTAAAAAATTTTTAAACACTCATAACTTTGTAAATATGCATTTAAATGAGAAACGGGCCTTTATTTGTGATCACTAACATTTTTGAGCAAAAATCGATGTTTTATATGAAATTTGTAAAATATCTTTAAACCCTCATAACTTTGTAAATATGCGTTTAAATGAGAAACGAGCCTTTATTTGTGATCACTAACATTTTTGACCAAAAATCGATTTCTTATATGAAATTTTTAAAAAAATTTTTAAACCCTCATAACTTTGTAAATATGCGTTTAAATGAGAAACGGGCCTTTATTTGTGATCACTAACATTTTTGACCAACAATCGATTTTTTATGTGAAATTTTCAAAAAATCTTTAAACCCTCATAACTTTGTAAATATGCGTTTAAATGAGAAACGGGCCTTTATTTGTGATCACTAACATTTTTGACCAAAAATCGATTTTTTATATGAAATTTTCAAAAAAAATATTTAAACACTCATAACTTTGTAAATATGCATTTAAATGAGAAACGGGCCTTTATTTGTGATCACTAACATTTTTGAGCAAAAATCGATGTTTTATATGAAATTTGTAAAATATCTTTAAACCCTCATAACTTTGTAAATATGCGTTTAAATGAGAAACGAGCCTTTATTTGTGATCACTAACATTTTTGACCAAAAATCGATTTCTTATATGAAATTTTTAAAAAAATTTTTAAACCCTCATAACTTTGTAAATATGCGTTTAAATGAGAAACGGGCCTTTATATGTGATCACTAACATTTTTGAGCAAAAATCGATTTTTTATATGAAATTTTCAAAAAATCTCAATCCTCATGACTGTAAATATGCATTTAAATGAGAAACGGGCCTTTATTTGTGATCACTAACATTTTTGACCAAAAATCGATTTTTTATATGAAATTTGCAAAAAATCTTTAAACCTTCATAACTTTATAAATATGCATTTAAATGAAAAAAGGGCTTTTATTTGTGATCACTAACATTTTTGACCAAAAATCGATTTTTTATGTGAAATTTACAGAAAATCTTTAAACCCTCATAACTTTGTAAATATGCGTTTAAATGAGAAACGGGCCTTTATTTGTGATCACTAACATTTTTGACCAAAAATCGATTTTTTATATGAAATTTGTAAAAAATCTTTAAACCCTCATAACTTTGTAAATATGCATTTAAATGAGAAACGGGCCTTTATTTGTGATCACTAACATTTTTGACCAAAAATCGATTTTTTATGTGAAATTTTCAAAAAAATATTTAAACACTCATAACTTTGTAAATATGCGTTTAAATGAGAAACGGGCCTTTATTTGTGATCACTAACATTTTTCACCAAAAATCGATTTTTTATATGAAATCCGTAAAAAATCTTTAAACCCTCATAACTTTGTAAATATGCGTTTAAATGAGAAACGGGCCTTTATTTGTGATCGCTAACATTTTTGACCAAAAATCGATTTTTTATATGAAATTTGCAAAAAATCTTTAAACCTTCATAACTTTATAAATATGCATTTAAATGAGAAACGTGCTTTTATTTGTGATCACTAACATTTTTGACCAAAAATCGATTTTTTATGTGAAATTTTCAAAAAAATATTTAAACACTCATAACTTTGTAAATATGCGTTTAAATGAGAAACGGGCCTTTATTTGTGATCACTAACATTTTTCACCAAAAATCGATTTTTTATATGAAATCCGTAAAAAATTTTTAAACCCTCATAACTTTGTAAAGATGCATTTAAATGAGAAACGGGCCTTTATTTGTGATCGCTAACATTTTTGACCAAAAATCGATTTTTTATATGAAATTTGCAAAAAATCTTTAAACCTTCATAACTTTATAAATATGCATTTAAATGAGAAACGGGCCTTTATTTGTGATCACTAACATTTTTGACCAAAAATCGATTTTTTATGTGAAATTTTAAAAAAATCTTTAAACACTCATAACTTTGTAAATATGCGTTTAAAGGAGAAACGGGCCATTATTTTTGATCACTAACATTTTTGACCAAAGATCGATTTTTTATGTGAAATTTTCAAAAAATCTTTAAACCCTCATAACTTTGGTCAAAAATGTTAGTGATCACAAATAAAGGCCCGTTTCACATTAAAATGCATATTTACAAAGTTATGAGGGCTTAAAGATTTTTACAAATTTCATATAAAAAATCGATTTTTGCTCAAAAATGTTAGTGATCACAAATAAAGGCTCGTTTCTCATTTAAATGCATATTTACAAAGTTATGAGTGTTTAAAGATTTTTTACAAATTTCAATTAAAATTCGATTTTTGGTCAAAAATGTTAGTGATCACTAATAAAGGCCCGTTTCTTATTCAAATGCATATTTACAAAGTTATGAGGGCTTAAACATTTTTACAAATTTCATATGAAAAATAGAGTTCGGTCAAATATGTTAATGATCTCAAATAAAAGCCCTTTTCTCATTTAAACGCATATTTACAAAGTTATGAGGGTTTAAAGATTTTTTGGAAATTTCATAGAAAAAATCGATTTTTGGTCAAAAATGTTAGTGATCACAAATAAAGGCCCGTTTCTCATTTAAATGCATATTTACAAAGTTATGAGGGTTTAAAGATTTTTTGTAAATTTCACATAAAAAATCGATTTTTGGTCAAAAATGCTAGTGATCACAAATAAAGGCCCGTTTCTGTTATGAGGGTTTAAAGATTTTTTGAAAATTTCACATAAAAAATCGATTTTTGGTCAAAAATGTTAGTGATCACAAATAAAGGCCCGTTTCTCATTTAAATGCATATTTACAAAGTTATGAGTGTTTAAAGATTTTTTGCAAATTTCATATAAAAAATCGACTCTTGGTCGAAAATGTTAGTGATCACAAATAAGGTCCGTTTCTCATTTAAATGCATATTTACAAAGTTATGAGGGTTTAAATATTTATTGCAAATTTCATATAAAACTTCGATTTTTGGTCAAAAATGTTAGTGATCACAAATAAAGGCCCGTTTCTCATTTAAATGCATATTTACAAAGTTATGAGTGTTTAAAGATTTTTTGCAAATTTCATATAAAAAATCGACTCTTGGTCGAAAATGTTAGTGATCACAAATAAAGGTCCGTTTCTCATTTAAATGCATATTTACAAAGTTATGAGGGTTTAAAGATTTATTGCAAATTTCATATAAAACTTCGATTTTTGGTCAAAAATGTTAGTGATCACAAATAAAGGCCCGTTTCTCATTTAAATGCATATTGAAGACTGTCGATAATGTATGCATGTGGTTCTTGAGTTTTTTTTACGGAAAATTTACCAAATCTTTCTTCCCAATATTGTCTATACTTGGGATCCATAATACTTTATATATTTAATTTTAATTATAATTTAAGTGTTTTTTCATAAATATACATATATATATATATATATATATATATATATATATATATAGATTTTTATAAATTGAAGTTCAACAAAATAGTACACTTTGACTTTGAAATCCTTGGCTCATAAGACTTCATAAACAATTTTGTTATGCAATATTGAAACAGTTTTCCACAATTTTAGTTTAAGAATAGAATTAACAACTTAAGTAAAATTTTTAAAGTTTGACAGCAAATCTTAGTTATAGTTTTTGATGAATATAATTTCAAAGCTAACAATTGTAGAAGGACATCAATTAAGATATAACTTTATAAATACCTAGAATAAAACTATATAAATGACTAAATAAAATATATCTTTATAAAGATTTTGCATTGAAACTAGTAAACTCGTAATAGTTTTGGCGTTATTTAATATACCAGAAAACATATTAGCTGGTTAAAACGTGATCCGAAGTGCTTTTTGTCATGTTCAAAATGCAGTAAGTTAGAAAATAATAAATATATTTTCATAATTCTTTCACAAACTAACTGATATAAATCCAAACAATATGTGTTAAAATATTGGTCGCAATCGCATTTACTAAGTTATAAAACAAAAATAGGAAGAAAGGAGGAAAAAATTTAGGATACTTTGGGTAATAATTATGGTTTAGTTTAAAATGGAGCCAATTATAAGTCCCACGTGTACATTTGGGAGAAAAAAATATATATTTTAAATTTGCAATAAATTTCACTATTATATGGAAAAAAAGGTAGTTAGTTCTAACTAATTCTATATTTGACTAATTAATTAAACAAGTTTATAGAATTTATGTAGAATTTCTTATACTTTTTCACCGATATTGTTAGGAAATTAAGAGCAGCGAAATGTTTTTGCACAAAATTAATCTAAAACATAATCAGGAGATCACTGTAGTACAAATAACAGTAAATTATCTTAAAAACTATATATAATTTTGTAATATTAAATGATCATCTCAATGCTTTCTAAATATTGAACATAATTGATCAATAAATTTTAAAGTATTATAAAGTCTGTCAAAACCAAGCTAGAACAACTCAAGTCTCAAGATATATTTGGACATAATTTTTTTTAAATTACTTAAAAAGCTAGTATCCTTTTTGTTGGTTATTTGCTGGTATGTTACGGATAATTTCTAAGTTATGAGATATCACCATCAATTAGTACCAATTAATATAGCTAGAACTAACTAAAATTGTGTGAATTTATTTGGCTATGACTGGCGATCAGTTATTGTAGTATATGGGTTTTACGTTCTCAAATTTCAATTAGTTTAGTTCTGATACTAAAGATGTTGAGATATGTTTCCGCTATAAGTAAACTATATAAACACATTTTATGCTCCAAATTAATCAGGGTTTAGTAGATCTCCGTTCAGCGTTACCGTTAAGAATTTTCAAAAATTGTCCAAAAAAGTCGACAAAAAGGGGATTATTGCAAAAAAGGGGCGAATTGCTTCAATACCTTAAAAACTGTTTAAACTTTGTTTATTTGACAAAAAAAACAAAACAAAAAATATTGTATTTTAAGCAAAACTACTGAATTCAATTATACAAAAAAAAAAAAAATAAAATAAAATAATAATTTATTTATAATAATTTTTATTATTGCAATATTAAGATTTATTTGTAGAAATAGTTAACATAAAATTCTCGTTTTATTAATTAAATTTCTGTACTTTTGTACGAGGTCTTCACTCGGTCTCCAGTCGCCAAATAAATTTAGAATTGTAAGCATGGATTTACAAGTGTTGACCTTAATTTATTTTTCATTAGTGATAATTAAGAAAAAAAAAGTTCCGCTGAGGCACTGCTATGAGCCAAAGTAAATTTATAAATTAGGACGTAAGTATTCATCAAATCTATTTTTTAATGTTCCCAATCTGGTCCAAAAAGATTGATGTTTTAAATAGCTGTTCATAAACTTTATCATTGGCCATGTGGTTGAAAAAGTCGCCAAACGGTAACGCTGTTTCCGACACTTAAAAATATTGTAAAAAGATTTTGAATTTAACTGAAAACCTCTGTGTAGCACATAGACTAGTGTGTGTTCAAATTAAAAAATGAGGTTATGAGACAAAATCACAAATTATTACAAAGTGGATAAAAACTCAACATTATTTTGTTTTTAATTTTTTGTTGTTCCCTTAAGCTGGGTTTTTATGTCATGGAAGCCAAATTGAAAATTATCCAAAAAGAGGATAATAATAAAAAATCAACTTTATATAGTGTAGTGTAGTGAGTTGAAACATTTTTTAATAACTCATCTTTTCACGTGGCCACAAAGTAGGGCAGCTATATATTTTCTTGTTCCCTTAAGCTGGATTTTTATATCACGTATACCTAATCGCAGTCTAGTATTGCAGTTTATATACCGTACGAAAACTAGTACTCATATAGATTAGTATACTAGGTCTATATGAGGAGTAGCGCAATAAAAGTATTATGTCTTTGACAACTTATGAAATTGATGTAAAAAATTTAATGAAACCTAATAAAATAAGAAAATATTTATTTGTTTATATAAAACCTTGATGAAAGTTACACATTTTTTGGGAAAAAAGTGCTTTTATATAAATATAAATCTTGATAAGTTTTATTATATTTACCAAAATATTTCGGGTCTACTGATGACCGTTCGTTAGCTGAACCGTTTTTATTTTTGGGTGGTACAACATTTTTTGTATGTTTAACTAATGTAGAATGATTGTGTTTAACTTACCCAAAGTGCCAATATTATTTATATGTATTTTTAATGTGCCACAACTGTTTGTTATCGTTATCTAGTTGCGCCCAAAAGTATGCCCTGAAATAATGGTAAAAGAGAAACAAATTAATCAGCAAATATGTATGCATAAAAATAAGTAAAGAAAATTCAGCGTTGTCAACTATTTGTAAATAAAAAAAGCGCTAAATTTAACGAAATCCTTTAATTTTGGTTCAATTTAGCGCTTTTTTGTTTATTTTTTAAATTAGAATTTGATTTTTATTAAGAGTTACAACTTAAACACTACAAAGTCCATATTTGTTATTTTTTAAATATTTTAAGTTCAGCAGAAATTATATCTCAAAATCAAATTTTAAATTTGTGTTTTTATTAAAGAAGTAAGCGGTAAGATTTTATGTACATTTAAAATCCAGATTCGTAAGAGATCAATAAAAGTAATAATAATGTTTTGTGGTAGAAAGTGTTTTTTCTCTGGTGGAAAAAATTCTTATTTCTGTTGCGTGAACAGAAAACTTTATAAAATATTGACAAATTAAAACATGAGACATAAATGAACAAATTTTAAATATTTTGATTGCATTTTGAATACACTCTATCTGGGAAATGGACATTTAATAATGAATATGATGTATTTTGAAGAATGTAATGTGATGAAATCTTAAGACATATAAAATTTAATGTTAATGTTCTAAATGCTTTACAGCATTGAATTGTAAAGTTATCTTAAAAGAAAAATTTATATTTAAAAAAAAATAATAATAATAAAAATAATAATAATAATAATAATAATATAGCTATGATGCCTTATATAAAGACTGTTGAGGCCCTAGGAGTGAAAGGAAAGGAAGAAAATATACATTTGTATGAACTTCCGAAGAAGATATCGAATTTTTCATATGATTAGTAATTTTGTTTTATATTTAATCAACAAAATTCTAAGAACGTCAAAAAAATATTAAATAAACTTGCCTCAAAGCTGCTATCCTGGGAGGTCTAAGGTCCAACTCCAAAATAAAAAAAAATTGATTAAAATTACATGCTTAAGCCATTAAATAAATAAATAAAAAAAAATCACAAGCCAGTGGTTTATTAAACTTTGTGTAAATATGAGAAAAAAATAAAATCACATTATTGCAATTGTTGTTAAAAGACGACAACAGAAACAAATCATATCATAATTACAATAATATATATAATATATGTAGATGTCTAATTGTTGTCATTAATTGATAAATATATGTACTCTTACACACAAACGTATACACTTAAACATTTCTTGTCTGTCTGATTGTGCAAACAATAACAACAACCAGTGTTGCCAGTTTAGCCTTTTTAAGTCTAAATCTAGCTTTTTATATTGCTTTTAGCCTCAAAATTTTCGTTTTAGCTTCTAGCTTTTTTTTCTATCCTTTTTCGCTTTTCAAACCTGGCTTAAAAAGCCAAAATGTTATTATATCAATAAAGAAGAAAACAATTTCTTATTTGTTATCATTAATTTTATTTTTACAGACAGGGGTGTTCTGAATAACACTTTTTGTCAAAGTGATTTCAAATCACGTAAAAGGTGTTCTGCGAACAAAAAACATTGAAATCACGCGATTTGAAACTGGTCAGCTAAATGACTGACGATTTGAAATCACTTGCCTATTTTTTCTATGTTATCTATAGAGAATTCACTTTAAATTTTATTTTGCATTTAATATGATGTGTCTTCTATTTATTTTTGCAATAAAATTAAGTTTTATTTACACAAAAACAGAAATATTAACAAATTTGTTAATATAAATTTGTAAAAAAATGTTTTGCTTTGTTTACCAATGTTCGTGATTTACTTTTTCTCTTTAGCAGTCATCTGGTTTGTTTTTTCGAAGATACTGTTAAGGTTGCCAAAGTGACACAGTCGTAAAATGTCATGTAAAATACATTGAATTTATGCCATCCTGTTTCTTATTTAAAATAAAATTTAATTGTTGCAAAGAAATTTAATAATATTCAATAATTGAGTAGTTTTTGTGCAAATTTAGAAATAAGTTAGTGCAACATGAAGGCAAATTTCAGCAATGAAAACAGTGGCAACTTCATTATTTTTTTTTTTTTCTATTAATTTTTGTATCCCTAGGATTCGATAAATCCCGTAAATGACGTTTTTTAACACGTTCATTCTTTAAATGCTGTTTTTTTAAATTAATTACTGCCAATAAAGTAGCTCCCGGTATTTCTTTTTTGTTTTCTCATTTTTCACTTTTTATTTTTAATAATAATGTAAACAAACGAAGCACAAAACTAAAAAGTCAGCTGTTTTCTCGTGTTTTCGAAAAATTAAAACCACGCCGAAAACCGTAAAATCACGTGATTTGAAGAACAGCATAAAATCGTATACGTGATTTCAAAACGGTGCGTGATTTGAAACCACGCGATTTTCAGAATAGACCTGAGAATCATCCATTTATGCATTTTTGTGTATTTATTCGAGATAACATCGAGATAATTTATATTTAATAAAATTTTGCCAAATTAAAAGTACTTTAACAAATTTTCGATTGTTATAATTATTATTTATAATTATTATTTAATATAATTCATCAACAGTAGAAACTATTTATGATGATAATTAAAAAAATTATTAATGCGCAAAATCATTCAAAAATTTGGAAATACTTAGTCAAAAAGGAATTATAATTAAAAAATTACGAAAAATCACTTCAAAACATTAGGTAATTTTCAATATGAAATGCAACTCAAATTTGTATGGGAATTTTTTTGACGATTTTTTATTGAGTTATTTTACTGGGTGTTATTTATAAATTTAATACAATTTCTTTAGAAAAATATCAAAAACTAATGAGAATGAGAAAAATAAATTTCTAAATTAAAAAAAAAATAATAATAATAAAATTTAACTTTTTTCTGGCCTTATATTTTGGAGCGTTAAGCCTTTTTTGATCTTTTTTAAAGTTTAATTTAGACTCTTTTTTTCTCATCTCCTGGCAACACTAATAACAACCAGCCAGTAGACACCAGCAAAGCAAAATAATCAACCGATCGAATAAACAAACGACCCCCATACCCAATATAATTAAGTAAATACCAGGCCAGTCTACCAAGTGAGCTCAAAACAACAAGGGTTATAAAAGTACAACGACTTGTGAGAAACAATATTTGTTATCACACTTTATTTGTACGCAATACAATTTGACACACAAAAACACATTCATCTAACAGATGGACAGAGAATTTGTTTAAAGGATGGGAAAAGGAGGAACTTAAACATTTTATTTTTGTTAGTGTTATATAAAAGAATATCCTAGATATTAAAGTTTACTCACTGACTAGTTTATGAAGTATTGTAATTAAATTTCTATGTCTAGTTTTATTTGTTAAATAATGATTATTTTTATGCTAGATACATTTTGAGTCTTGTTACAAGATAAATATTTCAACAATTATGTACTGTTGCTAAACACTTGTATGATTTCCTAACAGTCTGTGTTTCAATCCATTTTAATCAATATTTGGTTTAATTTGTTTGGTATAGAAACATTATTGTTAAGCAAAAAAGTTTTATTTAAATTTTTGAAATAACTATTTTGAATATTTTTATTTTGATTTTCAATTTATTTCGCGTTACTGGTAATAAACTTGAAAATTCCTGATATATTTGGCTTTTACTTTACTAATAATGAATTCTGCAACCCTATATCGCAGCAACTCACAAAGATTCATTATGAGCAGGGCAATCAAAAATATGCAAAATCATATTTTTTTCCTGGGCTTCAAATGAACAAAACTATTAGTTATTTATTCGTTTCAGACAATTTTGAGAATTTTGTCATCGATTTGTTATAGCATATTTTTGAATATTTTGGGTTTAGTAGCATATTTTGTTATATTTTTTTTAGAAAATCGTTATTTCAGAGCATATTTTAGCAATTTAAATGACATATTTTTGCATATTTTATATTTAAGGGATTAATTTGGCATATACTACACTAAAGAGCATAATTTAGCATATTTTACACTCAAGAGACAAATTTTGCAACCAATAAACAAAATTTGAAATTTCCTGATACAATGGTTTAAGTTTAAAGGTTTTAGGTGCAACAAGAAAATTATTTTTTAGCAATTGCTATAAAAAAAAGTAATTTATTTTTAACATGAATAGCAGATAATTTAAAATTTAGACAGAAAATAAAAATAATATTTTAAGAGCATATTTTTTTAATTTTAAGGGCATATTTTCCCATTTTAAGAACATTTTTTATGCACATAAAAGTATGCTCTACTTTTGGTTGCCCTGATTACGAGTTATGCGTATTAGATTAAAGAAATTTGACACACAGTTATATTTTGGATTATTTATAAAAAGAGCTTTAAATCTACCGAAATTGATTCTATGCCAAATACTTAAAATTACTAATACGCTCTGCTAAAGACCAGACCAGAATCTGTCTGAAAGTATCAAATATAGTCCGATATTTATTAAATTTCATATTGGACCAAAAAAATGGGATTTTTGCAGCATTAACTAAACTGTAAGTTTTTAGAACAAGAAATTGGTATCGTTATAAAGAAAATGATTTCAGCGTTTTAACAACTTTAACTTTTGAAAAACCGATATAAAAAGTAAAAATATATTAAGATTTTTTTAATTTTTATAACGCGCAAAGGCGATATTATTTAGCCACCTCCAAGTGTTTAATTTGGCACTAAATAATTTACTACACCAATTTAGTGGTGTCTGTCAGTCCGTCCGTTCAACCGTTATTAATGCAAACATTCTGATCAAACCATAGTTTACAATTTGCAATATATCTTAATGAAATTTGGCACATAACTTCCTTGCCAAGAAGACTCAAGTGAATTTCGTGGAAATCGTGCTAAAAGGGTTTTCCCGAAATACGTTTTTACTGTTTCTATTAAAGTGAAAATTATGATACCTAATTTTTTGACTATCGGCCCAAATTAGTGTCCACATAAGGCTCCCCATTGATAATCATTTTTATATACATTTTATATAGATGCTAGAACCGAGATATAATTTGGCATAAAATTATAGCAACAAGTTGCAGTATAGAAAAATCTTATAGAACTCTTGTTTTGCAACTTTTAAGAGCGCCAATTATAAATATTTAAATGAGAATTTACACGAAATTAGTGTTTCAGTTGTTTTAAATATTATTAAATAGTCTAAAATTAAAATCCAATGTTGAACAATTAACTTTGGAAATAAATTTCTATAGAAATTTGTACATATCGTCGGTGTGCTGACAAAGAGTTCTATGTGTAATTTAATTTTTTTTTTTTTTATTATTGCATCTTGTATCATTATTAGTCACACGTTCACTCACCAAAACGTCTTCCATTATCTCTTTGAAGTTGCAAAAAGTTCTATGTGTATTTTTCCTTGAGAAAAAAATTCTTTTTGTTTTTTACTTAACGCCAAAAGATATCGATTTCTTTTTCAAAGCATAAAATGTTCAGATATCTTAACGGAAAATACAAAAATCAAAAATAAAAAAAAGGTTGCGAATTGACAAATTAAAACGTTTTTTTTTTTTTTTTTTTTTTTTGTTCTCCTGAAAAGTAGAAAACAATTTCTTTAAAAATTATATATTCAAAGTTAGAAAATTAAAAATATTATTCAACAGGACGGGCCAGGGAAGAACAATTTTCACAATCATCTTTAGTTTGAAAATATCTTAGAATATAAACAAATTAATTTAAATTTCTCCGAGTAATGTTTTTCCTTGAGAAATCATTTTAGTTCTTCTGCTTTATATTTTTTAGTGTTTTTTTTTTTATATTTTTCAAAAATGTCAAATATAGTTTACAAATTATTTGATCAACATATTTTTCTTTTTTTTTTCCCTTTGTAAATAACGAATTAATTTTCTTTTTATTATTAGAATTCAATTTTATTGATTATTGTAACCGACAAACAGTTATTTAAATTATCACAATACAAAAAAAATTTTAATAGATTAAAATTTTAATTTTAATTTAAATACTAATACTTCGTTTTGGAATATGCATTTGGTTCTAATTTTTCTAAAAATATATTTGAACCACCTAAAATTGATTACGATAACTGAATCATACGTTATAAAAACTAAATTTTAAATATAATTATACTTTTATAGATAACATACAATATAATATGTGGAGCTAATAAAAATTTAGTCAAATATCAAAAATTTCTGCGTATAACTAACTAAACTGGCTTGATTTTCTAGCTACAAACCTTTTTTATTTCTTGAAGATTTCTTTACCTACTTTCCCAATTATTTCGTTTGTCTACGTTCTTCTATCAATGACCATGTAGTATCTGATAGTCGCTCTTTCGTTCTTCTATTTTTATGACCCAAATTTTCGAGACTCACTTTAGTGTATATTCCCATAAGAGCTGCAGATGACTTACGCCCATATTGTCGCAGTCGATATTAAGCATTTGATGATTGTTCCCGATGACAACAGAGTATTTTGTATAAGTTGCTCTAAATGGAGTTTTACAGTATTAATTTTTCTTAATACTTTTTCCGTTCTTAAATTCATATCATATATTACAGGTAATAAGGTAATAATTGCTGTCAATGTCTACACCATACTTTGTTTTTATATTCAACGTGACATGGCGATCACGACATTTGAAATTTACAATTACTGGGCCATTGTAATAACATCTGAAGATTTCCCGTAATCTTTATGTGTTAGCTCAATCTAAATTTAAGTACTTCCAATTACCAAGTTTCTTTCGCAAGAGAACTTCTAGAATCTTCCGCCATTATCATGCTTAGCATGATAATGGCATTCCAGTTTTTTGTGTCTACTTTTATTATCTCAATACAAATCCTATTTAAACAAATTAAAATTAAATTTAATATTTTTAAATTTAAATATTTAAACAAAATAAAATTAAATTAATATATCATTGGAAAAGTATTTGTTTATAGATGTACCGGTCTATTAATACATATGCAAAATACATATGTATATGTGTATGCTTGAAATAAAAAATAAAAAAAACACTTGCGTATGTCCTATTTGTTTTTGTCAGTGTTGTCAAAACGACAGTTTTTCCGCTAGATCTGGCGGTAATTTGTTGTCCCTATCAGGTAAATTTTATGCAAAACTGCAACATTTTTTAGTTGGCGACTTTTTTCTTTATTGTAAAACCAGGCAAAAAAAAAAAGAAATTTTGCTACTACAACTAATTTATCTAAAATATGAAGTTACCTGAAACCCGCGAAATTTTATATAAAATTAAATGTTTTTTTTTTTATAAAAAAGGTATTAAAATATCTACATTATTTTTATATAGATAATCTTTAAAACACTGGAGATTTATTGTGTAATTCCATTCAAAAGAGAACATTTTGGAAAATCAATGTATTTAAAATACAATTTCGAATAATTTTCTCGATGAATCGAAATATACAAAAACCCACTTGGTTTGATATTTTGCGGTAGAATGATTTTGCCTGCAAATGTTCTATATGTCTATCAAGTGTTGAACACGTTTTAAGTCATCCGAATATATTTAAATAGAAAAAAAAATAGATTAAAAGCTTTCAAATTTGATTGGAACCTCTGAAATGCATTTAAATTCTCAAAATGAAGATTTTGAAGGAATTGATATTAATTTTTAACATGTTTAAAACATAAAAATAAAGTATTGGCGGGATATAGCCTCAAAGTTTTGGCTACCACTGGTTTTTTTAAGAATTACATTTAAGCCAAGGTTACTCAGAGTCTGATTCGCTTTAATCACGCTGGGGCAGCGTAGCATTCCATATTTAACCTAGTTGCAATTAATGTCAACCATTTTGAGTGTCTTGCTTTTTATCTTTACAAAGAAAATTATGTCATCAGAAAACCAACACTTTAATTTCACATTTTTCTTCCGGACTGTCAGAATTTATAAATTCATTGCTGCCATCGAATATTTGGGACCTATTATTTCAGCTACACTTTTGTACATCAGCAAAATCATGTTTATATTGAAGAATCACGTGTCTAATTTGTTGAAATTTATCAGACTCATTTAATGTAGGGTCTGCACCAGATTTTTCTATTATGACAAACGTCAAATTCTTATCATGATAGGAATTTATCACGTGTAGAACAAATTTATTTTTATTATGGTAGCGTTATGATAGAGCTAGAGTTAAAGCATGATAAACTTGTTTTGCTATCAAACGTCATTTTAACTGTAATTTTTTGTTTTCTTTGACGTTTATTATTTTTTTTAAAGAAGCGAAATTATTCACAGAATTAATTATTTGGAGCAAAACTAACACAATAAAAAAGATTAAAATTAAGTTGTGATGACATACCTCGGCGAAAAACAAAAAAAAAAAGTGATTTATTATAATAAAATTTTATCTACGTGTTCCCCGCTGATATAAACAAAAAAATGAAGTAGCTCTGGTGACGCTTTGTTACTTGTTATGATAGAAAAATCTCTCGTGTAGACCATTGTCATTCATCGCACAGTGTAACTTCTGATCGGCCGGTTGGATTTTCATGAAATTTGGTACAGGCGTAGCAGAGTAGTGTACAATGTTATGTTTGGAAGGGGGGCATAACAATCCCCCCAGGGGCGGAGTTAAGTGTGCTCAAAGTTAGGTACCTCTGACATAAAAAATTTTTAATCGCTTGCAAAATTTGTGTTTCTCGTCCGATTTCAAATATTTTTATATATTGTTGCAGGCCCTGATAAGACCTATAAAAAACATGCTTACATGTTTAATTTATATCTCTTATAGTTTTCGAGTTATTTGCGTTTGCATTTTTAAGCACCATAATTTTGCATGTTCTTGGTCCAGTTCTTTTCATATATATCCTAGTATTTCCGTCCGATTTTATTAGTTTTTTTCTTAACTAGTTAAAGAACAAAAATATCTAATGAATAAAAAAATTTTAAGTCGATATCTTTACCGAGTCCAAAAATAAACGATTTTGAATTTGAAAATTGCAAAAAGACGACTTTTTGTGTTCTTTTTAGCCGAAAAAGTATCTACACTCTTTTTTATCTAAAATAAAATTTTCTTTAGCAACATATAATAATTTTACACTTTTCTGAAAGGCAACTTCACAGAGATGACTTTAAGATAAAAAACAAGCCAAATAACTCAATTGGTCATGGTACATACACTCCCGAATTCGACCCATTTTATATGAAAGTTTTGATTTTAGACCATATTTTCTCAAATCCCAAAGCACGAATCGACAAGCGGAATATATTTTAAGAATCTTCAATATGTTGTTAAAAGTTTTAAATCAAAATCTACGGGACTTAGGAAAAATGTGGATTCTATATAATTTTTTTCGTTGGAAGTTAAAGTAGCTTAAGTAACTGTATGTGAAAAATTTTATTCGCTGATTTATTTTAGTTTAGTTTTAAAAACGTAATTTTTCACAATACAGTTTGGCAAAATCCATGTTATAAGAACTTTTGTAATTGTTAGCACTAATTATTGAAGAAAATTTTAATGGAAAACATGGACTAGAATTTATATAAGTATTTTAATTTCACCTCTTCCTATAAAAAAAAGGACTATTTTATTAAATATTAACTTCATTTCTGTTCAAATCAATCAATACGTGATAAAAAAAATGAAAGCACATTCTTCCTCATCTCTTCGAGTTTCATCTATCTAAATCGGGCAAACCGTTTTTGAGTAATGGTAAAATATACTCGTGTAACCGTTTCCCAACAAAAACTTTTTGGTTCTCGGTAATGACAACTACTTATTAAAGTAGTTTCTTGGTAATGAGGCGTCATTATTTTTTGCCTACTCTGTATTACATTAATAAGTACTCAGTAGTATAATAGCACAGTAATACTGCAATCACGTGGATGAGTTAGCTAGAGCGCAGAATTAACAACCAGAAGGTTGTTGGTTCAACCCCATTCTGAGGCTGTTAGTTTTTTATAACAAAATGTCTAAAAAGATATTTTAAACTAAAAAGAGTTTTTGTCGCTTACGATGCTATGTGCGAGATGGTGTACTGAGTAAAACGTTTGTCAGTAAAAACGAATGGTTAGTTTGTATCCAAGTTTGAGTTTCAATGACGGCAAAATTTTTTTGTTTTTTTATTTTTGTTTTCGTTTAGGTACATATTTTTGAGTACCCCTAGAGTCAAAAAATAACTACATGGATTTTGTGGACAAGTCGAACAAAAATAACTAGTTATTCAAGCAAAAAATAAGTAGTTTTTTGTTTCCAATTATACCTGCTAGCTTACCAGGAAAGCAAAGTTTTTGCTGGGTTTATTAAGGTGGAAATATTAGACATGCGTATAAAAAAATCAGGACCTGATAGAAAAAAACTGAAGGCAGATTCGTGTTTATCCCGTCAAATTCCATATAGTTGACGTATTCTGCTTTTAGTGAGGACTTATTTATCGACCAGTGTAATCAAAAGTACCAATTAAATTTAATATCTTTTGGCTTTATGACTTTTTAGGTAATAACCGTTACAAATAATATAAATAAAAAATTTCGAAAATACCCTTGCTTCTTGTATTGTAGATATGAATTTAAGTTTAATTATTATTCGGTATTCAAAGAAACAAGCACGTATTTTCTTTGTAAGGAGAAATGAACTTATTGTACTGATTGTGAAAATAAAAACATCAGAAAAGAAAAGTTTTTTATTTGTAAAAGATGACGAATTCTTGATATATTTATATATATATATATATATATATATATATATATATATATATATATATATATATATATATATATATATATGGCAATTTGACAATTTTTTTTGGGAAAAACATTAATAAATAATTTATGTACAAACAGCACACTTCCTCCTTTTAAGATTGAAAAACCTATAAATAAATGTTCTTAATGCCAGAATAAATGGTAGAAATTATGAGGAAAATGAAAACAAATAGAAAATTATTAACTAAATAAAATAAACAAAGGTAAGCGAAAAGTTGTAAAACTTTTCTGCAATTTATCTCACTTTTTATTTTAGCTTTACAATAAATTAAACTTCTCCGAAACTGTGCTAAAAGTTTAGAATTTTTATTGAACGCTCTTGAACGTTTGCTCTCAACAACGCTTTTAAATCGTGATATTAATAATGAATGAATGAATTGAAAAAATTTTATTACTTATCTATGAAAATTTTTATGTTATTTTCTTATCATGATTTATGACTTTTTAGACTTTATTTGTCGTTGACGCATGAGACCTATGTTGGGGGAATAATACTGTTATTCTCCTTGTAAACATCTCAACGGTTGAACACTTCAACATTTTTACTTATAAAAGTTCCAAGATAACCCCATTACAATTGGGACGCGAAAAGGCTGGACGGATGTGCATTAGACTGCACCAAAATTTACCGACTTTTGAATTTTGACCGTATCTCCATCTAGAGTTATTAACTGGGCTGTAAACAAGATATTGTGTGAAATATTAGTGAAATTGGATATCGTTAACCTGTGCCGCATCGGACCTGATGTTTGTAGGATGCGTTTATATGGCGAGAATTTGTATTTTTTACAGTTATAAGAAAAAATTTTACTATTAAATACTTTATTCTGTAACTTAATTTTAAAAATCGTAATCTACACATAATTACACGTACAGAAAAAATATAGTTGTGTGACTAAAATCTAAGAGCAACATATTATGTTTGGAACATATGATCACAGCGAAAATTAGAAATGATTATAGGTAATAATTTTTATGATTCCATTTTGTCATATTATGTCCGATTTTATGGTTTGTTTTTTCATGTTATGATTCTAGTTTTACATATAATTGAACAATCTTACTACATCATTATCTCGTTTTATCAAATTATGATTTGATGTTATTATATACTTATTCTATCTATTATATTATTATACCACATTGTCATATTATGATTCCATTTTATCATATTATTATTCCAACTTATCACATACTAAAATAAAACATATTAATAAAAAATTACTTTTATTGTTTTTTGAAAATAATAGAGAAAGAAAAATATTTACACATTATTTGTTCATTAATTATATTCATTTGTCACGTTACCATGAAGTATTAAGCCAATGAACAACATTTTTA
Source organism: Protocalliphora azurea (assembly GCA_932274085.1). NCBI lineage: Eukaryota > Metazoa > Arthropoda > Insecta > Diptera > Calliphoridae > Protocalliphora > Protocalliphora azurea. The sequence goes on from OW026520.1 coordinate 127,039,604, forward strand.
GAATTGACTCTGGTTTTCGCTATAAATCGGTATTTGTAAAATTAACGAGGTTGCACCATATATTGAAGTATTTCTCGAGAACGACGAATATCAAAAAAATTAAAATTAAAATTGTCTTCACGTTATACTCATATTATTTTTTTAATATGTTCAGCAGTTATAGATTTATTAAGCCTATTTTGTTGAAAAAATCAAATTTCGTACAAAATTTCAAAAAAAAAAAAAAAAATCATAAAAATTCGAAAATGACAAAAATGCAAATTTTTATACATTTATCATAAAGATAGATTTGTTGAAAATAAAACAAAAATTTTATAACAACCCAGCAAAAACTTTTTGGTTATCGGTAATGGCAACTACTTATTAAAGTAGTTTCTTGGTAATGAAGCGTCATTATTATTTGCCTACTCTGTATTACATTAATAAGTACTCAATAGTATAATAGCACAGTAATACTGCAATCACGTGGATGAGTTGGCTAGAGCGCCGGATTAGGTTGTTGGTTCAACCCCATTCTGAAGCTGTTAGTTTTTTATAACAAAATGTCTAAAAAGATATTTTAAACTAAATAGAGTTTTTGTCGCTTAGGATGCTATGTGCGAGATGGTGTTCTGAGTAAGACGTTAATCAGTAAAAACGAAAGATTAGTGTGTGTCCAAGTTCGAGTCTCACTGACGGCAAAATTTTTTTGTTTTTTTTTTATTTTTGTTTTCGTTTAGGTACATATTTTTGAGTACCCCTAGAGTCAAAAAATAACTACATGAATTTGTGGACAAGTCGAACAAAAATAACTAGTTATTCAGGCAAAAAATAAGTAGTTTATTTTTGTTTCCAATTATACCTGCTAGCTTACCAGGAAAGCAAAGTTTTTGCTGGGAATAAATTTTATAATTTTATATATTTTATAAAACTTATTTTGTGGCTCTTAAAATTTCATGAATATTTTTTTGTAGTCTGTAAATGAGATATCTTCACTAATTTGTGAATAAAATTAAAATTTATGCATTGATTTGAATGAAATATATCTTGTTTTATTTGTAACGAATTTAACTTTATGATCAAAGATCAAAAATTTGAATTTTTGCCATTTTCGAATTTGTATTTTTTTTTTTTTAATTTTGTACGAAATTAATTTTTTTTTTAAACATAACATAACTGTTGAGCGTATTAAATAATAATGTGAGTATAACGTGAAAGCAATTTCATTTCGAATTTTTTAATATTTTACTGAGCCAAATCAGATAAGTCGATTTCAAGATATGCTTCTATATATGGTGCAACCTCGTTAATTTTACAAATAGCGATTTGTAGTGAGAACTACAGTGATTTATAGAAATAATAATCTGTAACCGAATTGGCTGATAAATTCCGTGACGCAGATTTTTTTTTTTTTGTCAACCTGTGTTATTAAGCCATAGACCATATATTGTTTCATAATTCCTAACTTCAATGACTTGATATTTCATTGTATATTTTTTTAAGAATTTTAAAAATATCGTTTTTTTTTTTTGAGATATACGATTTTACAATCCCTTTTTCGACCTTTGAGCTTTCAATATAAAAAATCTTTATACATTTCTTTACAAAAGTCAAAAATTAATGTACAATTAGAATTTTACGATGTATAATTCACATTTCCAATAGATAAAATTTGTAGTGAATTTAATAAAATCGAAAATTTTAAATCTAATTTCTGTCCGCTTTAATATGAAATTAACCTTTATCCTTTTTGGATATTTTTTCTGGTTAATTTGGATTATTTCAGAAAAAATTTAAATCGAAATCCGTAAAATATTCTGATAAAATATTAACGCTTAAATAAATACACACCAAAAAGTACTTTTTCAATATATTTTTAACAAAATGTTAATTTTCTCTATCCTTTTAACAAAACGTACTTTTTCACAATTAAAAATCCTTGGATTTCATACATCATTAACACCATTATGTTGATTTTTTGTAGTTTCACACCTTTTATGATAAGCAAACAGCTTCTTATTATTTTCACTTTCATGCTGCTTTATAAGCGATTGAATAAAAGAGTTCTTAATTTATAAACAATTTTAAGTGAACAAAAAAGTACGTCTTATTCTGGAGCTCCTCATATGTTATTTGATAGATAATTATGTATAGATTACGATTTGTTGACATTAAGTTGCAGAACAAAATATTTAATAGCTAAAATTTTCTAAAAACTGTAAAAATGTCAAAATTTCCCCATATAAACTTCATATCCAATGCGGCATGGGTTAACGATATTCGATTTCGCTTAATTATATTTCACATAATATCTTTCTACAGCCTAATGAACGATTCTAGAGGAAGTTACGGTTAAAATTCAAAAGGCGGTAAGTTTTGGTGCAGTCTAATGTACATACATAAATGTCAAAGAAAAAGAATTTAATGGAAAATTAAATATCAAAATTAAATGATTGAGAGCGAGAAAACATAGATTAAAATATTGCATGTTGTAAAGTTTTATATTTTAAGTACAATAAATAAAATATTTTGTAATAAATGACATTGCTGATGTCAACGCATTGAAAATGACAAGGTTTGCAAAAAAATTCAAAAATTAAACTAAATAGATATTTTTTAATATTATATTATGCATACCCTATAGCACAGTAAATTAGATCAAGAACTGGTTTGGTAATAATTTGAAATACATATACAAAATAATTATTAAGAAGGTCGGTTATAATAATATAAATAATTACAGATAAAGTTGTATAAAGTCCATAAATATTGATTGCTGCTTCAAATAAGGCGAATCTCCTACTCGTACAGATTGTACAACTCGAACTTATTACTAACTCAGCCCTGACGATTTGACTGAACACAATTCGATTATTCCCTTACAACTTGCATTTGACTCAATTGAACATCCTTCTAATTATTGTATTTATGTAGGTTGGACGTCGATAGTTTGTTGAGAACTTTGTCCAAAGTTTTAATGTTAAATAATAATAATTCAATGGTCTAAATTTTAATTATTTGCATTTTTAAGACCTGCCCCACTCTTGCTAGGTACTATTTTGCACACCTATCCTTTACATATTTCTATGAAGAAGGCTTGAAGTGACCTTATGAAAAATATCTTCAATTCAAACATTCCAAGAGAAATAATGTTCAAATAAATCATCTTCACTAAATATAAGTAATTGTGGGATTTGATACCATATTAATTTATATGGCAATGTATCAACAAATATCTTAAGTCAAAAAGGTTTCAGAAAAAAAAATGTTTGGCCATAGTTTTGGAGGGCTACCTATGTGAATAAACATCCACAGATCCTCCATGCGGGGGTTAGTGCCAACTTCATTTATATTAGAGAGCCTTTAGGGACTGTTCTAATCCTTTTATAAGATGAGGTCGACGGTCGCCACGCACTTAATGAAATTGGTAAGTTTATATTCGAAAAAAGTATTGATAGCAAAAAGATTGCTTTCTGTGGGAGTTAGTTAAAGGGGCCTAAATCCAGACTCAAAAACACTAAGTGAATTGTTACGATATCTATAAAACAACAAGTTAGAATCGTACAAAAATAACATTTTGCGAGATATACGATGAGCTTATGCTCTTTGATTACCAACAATTGGGCCTTTCGTGGTACTGTCAGTACAGAGCCAAAAAATGTCCCAGATTTATGTCACGAACCATACTAAACTTTTAAGATTCACTTAACATCCAAAATATGCAGATCGTCAAAGTTCACCTAATCTCCTATTCTCCAACAGAGTCAGACATGAGCATAGAAGAGCATAGAATATGACAGCGAAGGAATGGCCACCAATAAAAAAAACTTCTGGAAACTTGGTAAGTGTTCAAACTTCTCCAACGATCACTTGCTATATATACAGCTTGCTCGTAGCCATTGTGAGGTAGTACTTTCTCGGCCACTGTGTCTGTGTCACTGTGTTCTGGCACGCAAACAAAGTGCAGACTGTACTGCAGGCAAATCTTTATACACTTTGGACGAGTTGTCCAGAACCACACAACATTGGCCGTAAAGACCAAGACTAGCCATTTGGCTATACGAGTTGATATTAATATTACTATAAAGATATTCCTAACTACAAGTAATATAGCGACACCTCCGCCTGTAAATGTAATTTGCAAATGTTGGTATCATCTGGAAAATAGTAAAAATATCACGGGTAAACAAAATCGCCATAAGAATTTATATCGCGAATAATTCTGCGAAATTTAAAGCTTGACATAGAAGTTATATCTGCCTTGCAATATCCATTAATTGGGGTCTGAAAAGTTTTCAATTATAAATGAAATAATAATTACCAACACCAAACGTTATACGTTTTGGCAGAAATTTGAAAGATTTATAAACATTTGGTTAGTTGGTTAACATGGTAAATCAAAAGACGTACAAGCAACCAAGTATATTCACTAAGACATCATTTTGATAGTACTACACCACTCGCCAGGTCCGTTACCTCAAAAAGTTTGTCTAATAAATGACTTTGCTTGATTTCAGGGCTGGGAATAGCTGTGACAATGTTCATTAAAAGGGAGACCTATCCTGCTAGTATGTTTCCCGATCATCTAGTGACTATTGCTATCAATTTTGAAATGTCTTTAGGTTTATGATGTTGTGTTTAGCGTTTTTCATTGTATATAGTCCACGTTCCCCTTGCGACCTTACATTTACCTAGTGTTTGTTGTTAAGATAGTGTTTGAAGATACTACTTTTTATGTCTGTTCATTAATACAGTATTCTCTATAGGCAGGAACACAAACTGTGGAAATCTTATACAGTCGACTTATTCCGGACAGTTCCTTCTTACACTGTTGGACTAAAATAGAACTAAAATAGAACTTGAGCCAACACTCAAGCACGTATTTAACTTAGAAAGCTGATTTTAAATTTTCTAAAATGTTTTGCATACTCTATTCGCTTCTGGAAGGAAATAAGACTTTCGCAGTACCTTCAAAGTCTATGTGGAGAGGTATGTAGATGTGTAGTATTACGTTTAATATCCTAGCGTGTCCATATGTTCTTGTCCTCCAGCATCCTGTTGCAGATAATAAAATTGCACTATTAACTGATGAGGCTATTATGTGTAGATCTATTTGGATACAAGTTGAAAAATTATATTCAGAACTTCTGAAGGATTAGTTCGTAGAGCACCTGTAATATCAACAGAAGCAGATCTTTGAATCATGTATAGTTGATCGATCCACTACATATTCCTTAATTGTAAATATCTAGAGACACTATTTTAATTTCGCCAAAACGGCAAATCCATTTTTCTCTGCAGAGAGACGGAACCCTTAACTTAGTAAATTGTTGGACTCCAAATATTTAACAAGATAGACTTTATTTTAATGACGTGTAAAGAGAGTCTTACTTAGCAATGACAATGTGAAGCCACTATGTAATAATATCTCCTTTTTTCTCAGTATAATAACAACATAAATTGAATTTCAAGTTATGTGTTAAACTTGGAATAATTATTAATTTGCATACACTGGTGCATATTCCTATAAAAGCATTTAAAATGTTTGTTTTTCTTTGAGGTATATTCGTTTCTCTTAACCAAAAAAAAATGTTGTGTTGTTACAATAACTCGCCATATAACGGTACTTTTTTATATAATAAATATTTGTTTCTTGCTTTTGTTGCTTTTTTTTAATTTAGCAATTTCAGTGGAATATTCCTATAAACGCAGTCGAGAAAAAATTGTCTAAAAAGTTATAAAAAAACAATATTAAAAAATTTAACAGTTTTAGTTGTTTGTTTCACTTAAGGTAAGTTGTGGATGTCAATATCTCTGTTTACGGGAAATATTTTGTTTTAATTGGAAAATTTCATCAGCTTCGTGACGAATGCTGTCTAACAGAGAAATTGGACGAAAAATTAACCATTTGGAAGGAGTAATTCGAGACTTTCTTAAGAAAGAGTAGGAATACGGAGTGAAGAAACCAAGAAAAGGTAATGAAAAATTAACAAAAAGGCAAATTAATAAAATAAAAGAAGAAGCCACCACAGATGGTAACATAAAATGAAAGAAATCAAAATTTAAGCCAATAAATGAAATGGACAGATGAGTGGAATAAAGTAATCAAGTCTGATGAAAGGAAATTCAATTTAGACGGTCCCGATTCATATTCTAACTATTGGCAAGATTTGAGGTCGAGCGAAATTCGTATATCGAAACGCAATTTATAATAAACCATTGAAAGACGCTCTTTTCTCATTTATGGATGAAAAAATGGATGAAGATTGCATATTCCAACAGGATAACGTTGCAATCCATGTCTCAAACCAATCTAAATAGTGGTTTAATGAACATAGTTTTTTGCTATTGGACTGCCCGGCTGCAATCCATGTCTCAAACCAATCTAAATAGTGGTTTAATGAACATAGTTTTTTGCTATTGGACTGCCCGGCTTGCAGTCCGGATTTAAATCCAATGGAGAAATTGTGGGGGTGCATGGCTCGTAAAGTTTACGGAAGAAATGCACAGAATAAAACCATAATGACAATAACGAAATTAAAACTAAAAATTAAGCAAGCCTGGGAATAAACTGACAGTTATTTTCTTCAGAAATTAGTCGAATCAATGCCAAACCGAATTTTTGAAGTTATCTAAAACAAAGGTTCATCAACACGTTATTAATAATGCTAAATTGGTTCATTAGTTTAAGTGAGTATATAGCAAAATGCCATAAAAAATGGCATTAAACTACAAAAATTACAATGAAAAAAGTTTAAGTTTTTTGTTATTAAATTTTAAGTGAAGTCAATAAATAATTTAAGATATTAATTTGTAGCACCTTAATTATTTTTTAGCCCCATTTTTAGTATGTTGTTAAAAAAAAAAATTATGTACGAAGTAAGTTTTCTATTCGCATATGGCTAATTATATATTTTTTCATTAGTTTTATAAACATTCTAAAGTTGATTGAATAGTAAGAACTTGTAAAATAGCAAAAAGGTGTGTGTTGTTATTTGTGAATTAATATTTATTTTTTTCTTTTTTTTTAATGTGGTTGTAAAAAATATATGCATATACATATATATTACATTATTTAATATTCAAGGCTGAATATTAGCAATATTAAATTAAAGCATGAATATTTAAATGCATATTATTGCATTTAAAATACAGTACAAATTACTAGCACTGCACAGAGGGGGTCGGCTTTAATAAATTTTGGCAAAAATATACTGAAAAATTAGTTTTTAGCAAAAAAAAATATACATATATATATATATATCTCTGGAAAGCGAATACTTTTCTTCATATAACTGCTTAATTATTTTTAATTTATGTTTATTGATCCGGTTCAGAAGTAGCAAAGTTGAGATTTTTTAACATGTTCTTTGTATTTTTTTTTTCTAACTCTTTATTTTTAAAGTTAAATAATATCATAGAATATTATTTTCCTAAATATTTTTATTTTTTATACTAACTTTATACATGTTTTAAATAAAATAGCGAAATCTTTTCATAGGGTTTTTTTTAGTAAATTTAAAATAATTTATTCTACTTTGAAAAAAAAAGTTAACCTCTTAGCGACCATATGAATTTGATGTGCCCATGGAAGTGTACAATTATTTTTCTAATACTCTATTTAGCAATACGAAATGTTTTACTGGGTTAGATTAAAAAGGGTGGCGTCTTCACGCCTCCACCCGGAGACCATCCGCATCATTGTAATCCCTTCATAAATACCTGAGAAAGCTAATAAACGAAGAAAGAGAAAAGTCTTAGTGGAATATGCACAAGAGTAGAAAGAAAGATAGAAAGAAAGATAACGAAATATAAGAAAGTGCGGAAGACCCATCAATCAACCCTAACTACCTCTAAGCCACTTTATCCCCATTACGAACCCTATAAGGTTGCCGAGTTCGCTACCCGCAACCTCTTCCAGTACGTGTAAAATATAGCTTCCAAACCACTTCTGTCTACTACGCTGAAGCCCTACATAATGACAGAGTATGTGTTCCACTGTCTCTAGCTCCTCCACATTATCACACGTCCTATAAAAGTTTGACGTGCCAGTGTCCCACTTACTGGTCATATTCCTTATTGCAATGACCCAATTGGAATCCTAACCAATACCGCCACAAAAGACCTGTAAAGCTCCGAGTCATTACGAACTAGCTCATCGGCTATTTCATTGCCGAGAATATCGCAGTAACCCAACAGAGTCTTATTCTGTATGCATCCATTAGCTTTTTAAATTCCTTCCTACACTCAAGCACTAATCTTGACCTGTCCCAATAACTTGACATTACCATTAGTTTCCACATATATAGTTACTTAACTGTCTCTCTAAACATTCTCCTCCAGTAATCCTAGTGGCTTATAAATGCTTAGAATTTCTGCCTGGAAAACGCTGCTACTATCAGACAATATAAAAGATCGTTTGATATTCGTTCCCATGAAATAAACACCCGCCCCTGTGCCTACTTCAATCTTCGAGCCATCTGTGAAAATAGCACACCCTCCGTTTCTCCGCTACAAAATGTTTTACTATTTTTTATGAATTTTTCATGTTTGTATTCATTTATATACATAAAGCATATTATTATGATTCTCGATCATTATTAAATTTGTCAATAGGCTTTCGACTTGAGTTAAAGTTAAAGTGATTTTCAGAAGTGAATTTGTTTGGAAGCTATATGGACCGATCTTCGTGAAATTTGGCTCATTAAAAAAAATATTTCTGCTGAACTTAATTTAAATCATGATTAATTTGAGGCATTTATGAGGTTAAACCACATTTGGAAAGGAGATTTGTTTGGGGAAATAATGGACCGATCTTAACAAATTTCAATCAACTTCGTTTTTTTTTACCAAAGCAAATCTTCATGCCAAATTTTATTACGATTTCTTAAAAATTTGATTTACATGACGAGTGACGAGGCCCTTATAAACATCAACCTCCTATGGTGTTGTAAGTTATACAAAAATTTGCATTAAGCGCAAACATCTTTTTCTTAATTTGACATCTAAAAGAATTCCTCTTTTCAACGATACCAAACACTCATGCTAAAACTTGCTTGTTTAGCTAATGCTAAGTTTTGTCTAGGGCTACCCCATTGCGCAGTGTTTATAAAAAAAAAGCAACAGATTGAGTAGGAACAATCGCAGATGGATAAAGTTAACTCGACTTCATAAGAGAACTATCAGGCAGAATAAATAAGGAAGACAATCATCTGGTTCTCAAGGTATAAAACGTATTTTAAATTTTCTATAATTTATTTTGAGGTTACGTAGCAGTTTTGTCTAATGTTGTGTAGGCTGTTAGAACTGTAAGCGATATATAAACTTGCATGAGACAAATCATTCCTTAAACTATGCATAACTTTTTCTTCTGTAGTGTGTCTATAAAATAGTATGGACAGAATTTAATTAAGAATTTAAAGTTTTTATAAACAAGTCAAGCCTGTGTGATTTAAGTTTTTTTTTATTACTTTTGCAAAAAAATAAAATAAAGTAATCATAAAAAGGTATTGTTAGTATTTCGTTTATTGACTTTAGGCATGTGCCAGAACTATTTATGCTAAAATATTGAAAGCTGACGATAACTTCTTAAAAGTTGCTATCTACTACCGGTTTTATAAGTTAAGAAAATCAACTGGTTTCCAATAAAATAACTCGAATATTTAATTTAATTAAAATAACTATAATTTTGTTTGCTTAAAAAAATGTAACATGTTTTAGCAAACTACTGGTTTGTGGTAAAAATGCCACGAATAATGAGTTCGGAAAAGTATTTCTACAAACGCAACCGTCCGCTATTAACATATCCAGTTTTGAATAGATTTTTATCAATAAATATTCATATTTTACTGTATATTTCCAACCCCAATACTTGTAGGGTATTAAAATTAAAAAATTAAATCAGACAATCAAATTCCTTTGCAATTTAATTGAACCAAATAACAGGTGTATGCGATTAATGTTATGTTTGTAGTTCCAAAAGAAAAAATCACACCACATTCTAAATAAACGCTTTTTTTACAATATACATAAAGAACTTTTGTTCTAACAAATAAAATAATCAGCAAATAAAAATTATGATACAAATTTGTACACATTTAAATAGATTTATATTCATAGAATTTTATCTACTTCCCCCAATTAGCAACGATTTTAACACTTTTTTGCTTTTTCCCAAAATACAGACAAAACAAACATAAAAAAATACGAGACACAAAAATTCCATTGTCATCGTTCACAACAAAAATATCAGAATAACAACAAAGCCAAACAATAATAACAACAAAATCAAAACAAAAACGAAAACCGCAACCCACCCCCCCCCCTACCAAAAAAAAAGGCAAAAACAATTAAAAAAAATTAAATAAAATATCAACAAACCATTAAGATCTGTGAATACGAATATATAAACAAATACAATATAAAACAAAATCACTCATGTGCGAGTGTACCATTGAATTTACAACCCGTAGGGGCTATTAGGGGGGAACAGGAAACGTATGGCAAGCAGGCAACCATTCATCCATAAGTAACAAACCAGACATTCGCAATGCAAAACCCCGACATGATCACTTGGTTAACGCGTGTACGATTTCTCACATAATGACGTGGATCGAAGAAATATAGTAAGTATGTATTTTATCAGGGTAGGAGAATACTATGAAAATTCGGAAAAAATGTGTCCTTAAATGCAATAGTTTATAGATATAGCTTAGTTTTAGTGCAGCTCCAAGTTTAAATTCTAGTTCACTTCTAGTCCATTTCCAATTCAGTTCTAGTGCAGTTCCCATTCAGTCTTAATTCTTTTCTAATTTAGCTGTAATTCAGATCTAGTTCAGTTCTATTTTAGTTGTAGTTGAGTTCTAGTTTAATTAAAATTAAGTTCTAGTTCATTTCCAGTGTAGCTCCAGTTCAGTCTTAATTCAATTCTAATTTAGCTGTAATTCAGATCTGGTTCAGTTCTATTTTAGTTGTAGTTGAGTTCTGGTTTAATTAAAATTCAGTTCTAGTTCATTTCCAGTGCAATTCCAGTTCAGTTTTAATTCAATTCTAGTTCAGTTCCATTTTAGTTGTAGTTGAGTTCTAGTTTTATTAAAATTCAGTTCTAGTTCTAGTTCAGTTCGAGTTCAGTTCCAATTCAGCTCAAGTTCAGTTCTTTTCAGTTCTAACTCAGTACTAATTCAGTTCTAGTTCAGTTTTAGTGCTTATTTAGTTCAGTTTTAGTTCAGTTCTAGTTCATTTCAGCTCTAGTTCAGTTCTGTTTCAGTTTTCAAGCCAGATCTAGTTCAGTACTACGACTTTAATTCGAGTTTAGTTCTGCTACAGTTCCAGTTCTAGTTTAGATCTTTTTCAATTCTAGTTCAGCTCTTGTTCGATTCTATATCAGTTGTAGTTAGTTCTAGTTCAGTTTTAGGTCAGTTCTAATTCAGTTTTAGTTCAGTTCCATCTAGTTCAGTTTCGTTTAGTTTTAGCTAAGTTCAAACTCAGTTTTTGTTCAGTTTTAGCTTTGTTTTCAATTCACTTTAAATTTAGTTCTAATTAATTTTTTTGGTTCAAGTTTTCTTTCATTTCTAAATCAGTTCTAGTCCCTTTCTATTTAAGATCTAAAATTTAAATTAATTCGAGCTCATTTCTATTTCATTTTTAATTCAGTATAAATTAAATTCTAATAAATCAATTTAAGTTCAGTTCTATTACAGTTTATTTTTATTTGAAACAACATTCAGTGATTTCTTTGAAAAATGTTCAAAAATTTTCGAACCCTGATAATAATTTCATGCAGACACAAAAACTTTAGCGAATTTAGCAACCGCACAAACATTTCAAAGAGTAATAACCGCTACATTCTTACTTACATATGTAGGTACATACATATATTTTATATACATACAAGTATAAAGATTTGTGGACTTGTTGATTATAAATTTCGTCGACACGGTTGATGATATCAACCAAAATATACACAAACAAAAAGATTGTTTTTAATGCAACAAAAACAACAAAGGAAAATATAATGGCACGCGACGTTCAAATACTTTTTGGGAAGTGCTTACTTGTGTAAATAAAAAAAAAAAAACAACAAATAAATAAAATTCGGCAAATAAAATCGATTAAAAAACATGAATGATGATGTTCTTGTTTGTTATCATTGATTTTATTTTACCAGAAGAAACAGTTTGTATGCCAAACGTCGGACAATGACCCAGATTTTCAAGATCATAAAGACACAAACGAAAACAGTGGAAAAGTGTGGGAGATTTCCAAGAATATTTATAATGGAAACTTATGAGAATTTAAAGAAATACAAAATATGTTTTTCACATTTTAAATAATTATGTTTTTAATAACTGAAGGAAATATACAGTCAATCGCATAAATATGTATACGAACCGTATGTATTTTTGTACTTATTTTTAAAAATATTTGTAAAAATGTTGGTCTAATGGTTAAGGTTATGGCTTTACGCTAAGAAAACAAAAAAAATCCTAAGATATTCCTATTATGTCAGCTTTTATATAAAAGAACCACTGTAATTTACATCGCAAAAGTATGTATACAAGGCATGAGAGACATTGTTTGAATCGAACATAACTATTGTGTAAATGAATATCATGGATTAAAATTAAAATTAATTGAAAGAATATATATCAGATTATTAAGTTGTTATTTAATATTCAAGGATTTTCAAATATTGGATTTTTTTTTTTTTTTTTTTTGTAGAAATTGGGGTTTCGATACTTTACGGCTATTTCATTCATTTCTGGCAGTCTTGGGCAGATAAGAAAGGAATAATTCTGGGAAGAAACGCTGGTAATTTAAGACATCCAAGTTAAGAATGTGATAATATATTCAGTCACAATTTTTCATGTTTAAATATGGAATATCTGCAGTGTATTAAAATTATAGATGAAATATTTTACGATTTATGAATAAATTTTATACTTTTTTGTACACTTTTATATAAATTTTTAATACATCTTCGAAATTCCTACCTAACTTCTTTGAAAAATATTCTTTTAAAAATATTAAATATACCTTAAAAGCTGACCGGGTGTTGAGTAGTATCTGTTCTACCTTTGATTCTTTATAATTCTATCAGTTTTGTATGGTAAACTTACTTTTACGGTCAATATATATATAATTTATTTTTGGGAGTAGTACTTACTATAAAATTATATTATTTTTTAGTATGTCGAAAGATGCTCTCCTATATGAGACATTTAAAATGTCAAAATGTGTATGTTTGTATACATCAAAAACTTGATAAATATTAAAGAATTTTTGTGGGTATATTATCTAGTATATTTTCAAAATTTTAAAAGGAGTTTCAGAGACAGATAAGGAAATTTGGAATTTATGTCAAACATTTATATAAAAGTTTTTCTACACTTTTATTTATAAAACGTAAAATTTTTCAACCATAATTTAAATAGACTGCAGATATTCGATATTTAGGCATTACAAATTGTGAATGGATAATACTATATTTCTAACTTTATAAAGATTTTATCAGGTAAGGAGTTCATAAAATGTAAAAACAATTGGGATTCTTTAAATTAAATACATTTTTCACAGAATTATTCGCTATTTATCTCCGCAAGACTGCCAGATATGAATTATCGAGAACCCCAATTTCTACAATTAAAAGTAAATCCGAAATTTTAAAATCTCTGTATATTTAAATAATATTAATAAACTAATATGTTTTCTTTTAACTAATTTTAATTTGTATCCATTATATCCTTTTACACAGAAGTTATATCCGATTCAAACAATGTTCCTCATGCCTGGTACACATACTTTTGCGATGTAAATTTCAGTGGTTCTTTTATATAAGACGTTATAAAAGCTGACATAATAGGAATATCTCAGGATTTTTTGTCTTAGTGTAGAGAAATATAATTAACTATAAGGCCAACATTTTTAAAAATATTTTTTAAAATAAGTACAAGAATCGAAAAAATTTAAAAATACATAGGGGTTGTATACATATTTATGCGATTGACTGTATAAGGCAATGTTTTTTTTTTTTTTTTTTTTTTTTTTTTTTGTAAAAACTGTTTTTTTCCACTTAAGTTTAAAATAAAATAATAAACAAAATAATTTATTAATATTTGCTTATTTGTTTCTTAAAACTGCACTTTAACTTTAGACTTAAAAAAACGTGTTTTATTGAAAATATTTGTACGTGTTTTCTGTAATATCTTAATATTTAATGATATTTTATTTACCGTCTGTTTTTTTATTTACTTATTATTTTGTAAAAAAAATACAAATTACAAAAATTATTAAAAGCCATTGACAGCAGGTGAAGAGCCTTGTGTAAATAAATATCTTTCATATAGTAAATATTTTTTTAATAATATTTTTGTTAAATTTTTTAAACTCTGTAATTTAGTTACGACAATAAGTTGATTAAAAAATATTTGTAAATACTTAAAAAGAAATCAAAAGAAAATTTAAAATAAAATTTTCAAAGACAATTTAAAATAAAATTTTCTGGATAGGAAATGACTAGTACTGGATCGAGACAGTTGTTGTTATAGCACTATAGAACTTCCTTGTATTTAGAAGATTTTGCGATTTTGTAATTTGTAAGCTATATTTTTAATTGTGAAATTGTAAAACAGGTATTCTATTAGGTTCAGTTACAAGAGTCGCTCGCTATTAGGTCCATTTTGACATAAATATATTAAATCGCAGTCTAATTTGTACGTTTTTGTAGTCTCTCGTGATCATTTCACAATGTTTCCGCAGCGCATAATAGATGACATACTTCTGATCCCATTACTTGGATGCCATGGTTATTTGGCATTAATGTCAATTTTCCTGATTGGCTGGGCTTTGGATTAACATTTGGCACCCCTTTTCATCGTCCGTAACAATTCGATGCTTTTGAATAAATTCAAGTACTTTTTAAACCTGAAAATTGTTGCTTGATCTGACCAATTATTTTGTAAGAATTTGGGACGAGTCATGATCGAGAAAAGCCTTAAATTATTTATTTTTAGACTTTTTTCATATATTTAAATCGTCACAAAATAATAAATAAAATAAAATGAATCAGACTTCTATTCTACACTAGTACTAGACAATGCACATAAGGCTTAGTGATATTTTAATATCTCAATTGGTTTTTTGATCAGCTTCGATCTCTTATTCTTCTCATATTCCAAAAAAAAAACAAATAAATTAATTTATACACTATTTTATACCTCTTGGCGGACCCCTTAAAACGTTACTATGGACTCAATTCAATTCAAACCTCTATCTAATCGCCAACATTAGTACTCTGCGAATGCAACCTTTAACCAGTCAAATGTCTACTGCATGCAAATGTAAATAAACAAATATGAAATATGTATAAAATCAGTGCACTTGTTAAACAAGTAAGAAAGATATAGCCGGTCAAGCCCGACCATATGATACCCCACACCATTGTTCATGTTCATTAAAATTCGTGGAGGATTCGTGGGTCTTTTATTAGACATGTGGGCAATTGTGGGCCGATACTTTTACTAAGTATAAAATAAAACATAAGAATACAGAATATTACGTTAATATTAACATTTATAAGAATGTATGAACTTTAGATTGATTCCCGAAAGTGAGCTTATATGGGAGCTATGGTAAATTATGGAGCGATCCTCATAAAATTTGTCACTATGATTTCTGCTTATATAAAACTTATTTGTGTCGAATACAAAACCCGATACTAACATGTGTATGTGATTTATGCACGTTAAAGTGTTTATTGGAAGAAGGTTTTATATTGAAGCTGTGGTCAATTATGGACCGATCTTTATGAAATTTGGCACAAAGATTGATGTTTATACAAAACTTCCTTACAAAGAATTTCATTAAAGTATTGCTATATTTAAGGCATTTATGATCTTTAAACCCCTATTCCAGAAGGACTTTTGCATGAGGGCTAGGTGAAATAATGGACCGATCATAATTAATTTCAATAGGCTTTGTCCTTGTGACATCGTTAGATCGACTTAAAAAGTGACTCTGAGTAGATTGGTATGATTTAACGTATGTATGATTCTTTAAGGTATAATTTTTTCTGTACATTACAAACATCAGCACAAACGCATAATACCCCAACCACCTATGGTGGTGTGGGGTATAAAAACAACAAATTGTTCGTTGTTGTTTTTATTTTTGATAATAACACACCGCAAACTCATGCATTATTTATTTATATTCCCTTACTGTAAATGCATAAATTCTTTATTAGAAGATTGTGTCGAAGTACAATAAATTGTTTTGGGACAAAGTCTTTTAAGACCTATAATACAAAACCTAACAAAGAGTACCAGACAAAATCTTATTCTTGCCATGTACTTATTATTAATACAAAGGGAAATGTGACGAACATTTATTAAGTTTATGGTTGAATTAAAGATAAGCAAATATAAATTAACCCTACCCTATTTAACCATTTACAGTTATTTTTGAACAGAATATACATTAATCCAATGTTTGTATATGAAATAGGCCTACGAGAATAATACTAGTTTTAAATTGAATATGAATCAGGAACCGTAATTGTTATGACTTTTATCATAAAAGTCAGACAATAAAAATTATTATATATTATTTTTGCAAAAATAAGTTACAACAAACATTTGATTGTAAGTATATTTTTGCTTAAAATTTTAAAAATAACTGTTATTTTCGGTCCCCGATATTAACACATAATTTTACTTATTTAATTTTTTACTACAGTTTTGTGTATTATCAAGAAATACTAAATTATGAAATACCAGAGGCATTCTATTTAAAAAAAACCAGTTGGTTTCCTCACCTCTTCCGCATTTGATAATATTTCATGTAATCATTGTACTCATCAAAACTAAGACTGACACAAGAGTTCAGATAATTTTATAGCGATTTTAAAGTGTAAAATAGCTAAAAAAAAATATGTACAAAATTGTACAAAATTACAAATCTCTTTCAAAGTATTTATGGTACAAGATTCTTTGAAGTATCATATTAAACGTATCAAAATTGCCTTTAATATGACGTACAACATTAAAATGGTCCATATCTCGCGATTTATAGGTTGCCGGTAAATCTCTCAAAAAGCAGTATTTTATATATATTTTTTATAAATGTTGATAGTGAATATGTTTTGTTTATTTATTTTATAATTACAATACAATTACAAATTATATTTTAATTCTAACCGAGCGGAGTAACGAAACAGACCAGAGTCTCTGGTGGTAATCGAACCTACAACCCCCAGACTGACAGACCAGCTCACTACCATCGGGACACCCAGTATGTTTAGTATTATTATAAAATATGTTAGAATAATTTACTTCAAATTGTATTGTTTCGTTTATAATCAAACATAAAAATTGCAAATTGCCTCCAAAAATCATCTTAATTTAATGTAATTTGGCAGGAATATTAACATTGATGCTGGTAACGGAAATGCTGGGTTTTAGTATAATTTCTGCGAAGGTTTGCAATTTACAATACTTCAAAAATAAGGTTAAATTGTCTTTATAAAAATACGCATATCTTCCAAAATATATATGTTATAACGTTCATTGGGGTCTATAAATAAAGGTAATAAAATTATCTTTAAAATGAGAGAACCAGCACAATACTTACATAGAATAGAATTTAAAAATACCATTTTTTTGAGATACGCCATCGCGAAATTTAATTCTCGAAATATCCATTATTCAAATTTAAAATAAAAACATGTATCAGGTATCTTTTCAAAGATAATTTTATTGTCTTTAATTATAGATCTCAATGAACATTTTAGCATATATATTTTAAAACATACTCGTATTTTTATAAAGACAATTTATCGTATTTTGCATTACCAGTGTCAATGTTAATATTCGAGTCAAATTTCATCAAATTTGGGTAATTTTTTTTTTACACTTTCAAATTGCTATATTTCGCGAAACAATTGATAAAATTATCTGAAATTTAGTGTCTTCCTTAGTTTTGATGAGTGTAATGAATGTACCCAATATTATTAAATTAGGGAAGGTAAGGTACAAATTTGGAATTTTTCGTGTTGGTTTTAAATGGAATTGATTCACCTATCTTCTTTTTCAATAACAGGTATGTGTTTGCTTTCACAGGTACAAAGTCATGCGATGTTTATAGATATATACTTTCATAATCATCTAAAAATATACCTTATAAATGTTGTGAACTAAATAATTCTTAAAGGTTGTTACGGTCAAATTTGTCAAGTTTTGTAATAATAATCAAGTATTTCCAATAATGGGCGAAATATAAAATAAAAATAAAAAATGTTTGCATGTACACAACCATATTTGAGCTGTAGTCACTTCAAAAAAAAAAATAAAAAATAAATAAATAAATAAATAATAATAACGAGAAAGAAAGATATAGTCGGTCAAGACCGACTATATGATACCCTGCACCATTATGTACGACTTATTTTATACCAGTGACCAATTTTACTAAATGTAAAATAAAATATAAAAATACAGAATAATGTGTTGATACTAACATATAGATGATTTTATGCATTTTAGGGCGATTCCTGGAAGTGGGTTTATATGGGAGCTATGGTAAATTATGAACCGATTCTCATAAATTTTGGCAATGTTGTTTCTACTTACATAAAACTCAAGTGTGTCAAATATTAACTTGATACTAACATTCGTATGGGATTTATGCACATTAAAGTGATTTTCGGAAGAGGGTTTATATGGGAACTATTGTCATTTGTTTACCAATCTTCATAAAATTTGGTACAAATATTGATACTTGTACTTAACTTCTTTTCACTGAATTTCATTAATATATTCTTATTTTTATGGCATTTTTGAGTGTTTAAACTCTATTTGTATGGGGGCTAGGTGAAATAATGTACCGATCACAACCAATTTCAATAGGCTTCGTCCTTGTATTACAAATGCCCCACATTTCTAATTTAATAGAATTATCTTTAAAATTGTGATCCGTACTTTGTGCACAAATTTTATATGGACAGCCAGCCAGCTGTCCAGCCAGCCAGACGGACGGACATCGTTAGATCGATTTAAAAAGTGATTCTGACTCGATTGGTATAATTTAAGGTGGGTCTTGGCGTTACAAACATCAGCACAAACGCATAATACAGTAACCACATATGGTGGGGTAGGGTATAAAAAAAAACCAGCTGTATTTATAAGTTTTCAATACCACATTATGTACTATGGATACAATGAATACAGAAATTATACGAGCAGTTAAAACGTGGACGAAGTAATAAAAATTCAGAAAATATATCATTTATTCCATGAAAGAACGACCAAAAATTTTCTTAGATCTTCGGGTTTTGTTAAATTTCGGCATACGCATATCCTATTCTTAGTTTTTTGAATTTTGAAAAAATCGCGAATTTATTTACGATTTTAATTTTTTGAAAAGTAAAAAAAAAATGAAAAAGTGTGTAACTTTAAACACGAATATCTCTACGAGCTGTAAACGGATTTTAATGATTTTAATTACATATAGAATATGAATAATTCCTCTTTAAAAACAATAATTTAAAAATAATATTACCACTTCAAAATGCATCTTAAAATTACATTCTTGTTGTGAGAGCATCTTTAGCAAAAACATTATTTTTGAATTATACAATATAATTAGCAATATTTATTGTAATAAACATTGTACTGGCTTTTAAATCAATAAAATTCGTCGTATAGTGAAAAATATTCACAAACGACTTTCAAATTTAAATAAGAAAAAAATAATAATAATAAATTTTCCATAAAAATATTGTCTCTAAAATGTATTTTAAATTTAAAATTTGTTTATGAATACGAGTATAAATGTATGTTTTTATTTATTCCCAACAGATACATTTATAAAAAAACTATTTATTTAATTATATTAAAAAAAAGTCATCTTGAAAAATTTATTTTTATTTCAAAGTAGATGTGCCCAGCAAAAACTTTTTGATTTTCGGTAATGGCAACTACTTATTAAAGTAGTTTCTTGGTAATGAGGCGTCATTATTATTTGCCTACTCTATAAAACATAAATAAGTACTCAATAGTATAATAGCACAATAATATTGCAATCACGTGGATGAGTTGGCTAAAGCGCTGGATTAACAACCAGAAGTTTGTTGGTTCAACCCAATTCTGATGCTGTTAGTTTTAATATAACAAAATGTGTAAAAACATATATTTATACGAAAAAGTTTTTGTCACTTAGCAAATAAAGTGCGAGATGGTGTAGTGACTAAGACGTTAGTCATTAAAAATGAATGGTTAATTTGTGTCCAACCAGGATTATCATAATGGATCCACTTGCCATCACCCGTAACAATTCGATGCGGAAACGATGTTTTATGGCGCTGAAGCAAGTGCTGGAAATTGTTGCCTGATCTACTTCCAATGATTCTACAAGTAGTGCTTGTATTTGGCACTTGGCTTGATAGTACAAAGCCTGTAATTCTTCATCTTCAAACTACTTCGATTGGCCTTTTTATTCAAAGCTTAAAAAAACTGTGCTTTTTACGTTGCAATAGAATGAATATATTGAAATGCTTCAATCAGCTGATTTTTTTTTTCACGCGAACGCTCGGTCCATATAAAATAAAAGTAAGAAATTCAACTTTGCCGCATTGCCAGATCAAATTTATGGCAATGTCTTAAAATTTTCCTTTGTCAATTTTTAGAAACAAATGACTGATTTTTTAACTGGTACATTGTCCTAATGACAATACTGAATAAGAAATCCTAATGACAATACTTTCTTCTGACATAGTTGTAAAATGGGCCGTTTGGAAAATACTGTTAACGCAATCTAGTGTAAAATTATGGGAAATAATTTTTTAATTTTAGGTCTTCAAAAAAAACTTTTGATGGTTTTTAGTTGAATATGTAAAAATTTTTACAAATTAAAAGTTTATATATAATTCCGGTAAAAATATCAAAACCTACTGAGTTATTCAGGTAAAATTTATGATATTTTCAATGTTTGAAGGTATTAGTATTATTTTAGGGTTTCCTAGCAAAATTGAAAAAAAAGTATTCTTTACACTAGAAATCGGGATTTTTAAAATTTTTTCGCAAAATGGGGTTCGAATTCAAGTTATTTTCCATATATAATACCAAAATATAACTTATTAGAGTTTATTACAAAGAAATTCTATTTAATATTATGACACTTTTTTAATCCAAATAAAAGTTGTTTTAGTCCATATACTGACCCATTTTCAACTATCCATAAAATTAGTTAGGCAATTTTTGATTTAGAGAATGAATCGCCGCAGGCGAAATTTTTTGTAAAATTTATATTTTTTATATGAATAAATATGCAAAAGTGCTTAAATAAATGACTCCTTTAAAATAAAATGAGTATTAACAAATAACAAATTATTTTCTTTGTTGCTGAAATACTAACATTTTAGTCTTTTTAAGGCAATTTTAAGAATCCAAAAAGGCTAGAAGCTAAAATGAAAATGTGGCTAAAAGCAAAATAAAAGGCCTTAGAAAGGTTAAACTGGTAACACTGATCCCTATTATAAGCTACGGATTTTTTTTTTTTTGCTTGTTCAGATCTATCAGAAATATTAATCCAAATCGAACAGCCGAGTTATCGGCTAAAAATATTGGAGGGTATATTGATCTTATGAATTACATGTATACAATATTTTGGGTTCTCATGAAATTCTTGAATTTTCAACATATTATGATTATTCTCTATTTTTCGACCATAAAAACGTTTTTATTCTTGCTCAGTTACCACCATACTTTCCAATAGGAAAGAAAATAATAAATTCTGTGGGTTTCTAAATTTTCTGACTAAAACACTACCTGTTGATCTTTAAATATCACGGATCTAGTGACCCATATATGTACTTCTATTCACATACAGCTTAAGGAACGTATATTTGCATTGAAATAATTTATACAACACATTCATCTAACTTTTACTTCCAACACACAATTCTACAGTGGTCAATTTAACGTCAGTCATGGATAGTTTACTCGTTTCAAAAAACGACATGGTATTAGTATAATGAAGAATGTGGTAAGACTCTGTCAGCAAAGCCATTCATTGACCAGTTTAAGAATTTAATAACTCAGCACAATTTGTGTAAAGATGCAATATTTAACGCAGATAAAACTGGACTTTTCTGGAAAATGCTCCCAGAAATAACCTATATCCACGCAACAGAATAAAGTGCACCAGGAAGAAAGATTTCAAAAGAAAGAGTAACTGTCCAGTTGTGCGCAAATGGATCAAAAAAAAAAAAGATCTTTAATGATAGGAAAGTCTAGAAATCCTAGAGAATTTTGAAACAGAATCTTACCCATACGCTCACAGTAAAAACGAACGGATGACTGAAAAATTGTGTAAAAATTTAAAAATTGGTTTTTTTACATTTCTGTTCC
This sequence comes from Protocalliphora azurea, assembly GCA_932274085.1. Classification (NCBI taxonomy): domain Eukaryota; kingdom Metazoa; phylum Arthropoda; class Insecta; order Diptera; family Calliphoridae; genus Protocalliphora; species Protocalliphora azurea. The sequence continues at coordinate 127,061,986 of OW026520.1, forward strand.
ACAGGTAATTTTACTGAAAATAAATTGTTACTTTTTGGATTAATCATATTTTAGGTGGAATTATTTTTAAAGACCAAAAATGTACATATATGTACTCTTATTCACATACAGCTTAAGGATCGTATATTTGCATTTAAATAATTTATACAACACATTCATCTAACCCTTACTTCCAACATTGATCCTTTTCATACAAAAATAGGCAATAATAGAAGGAGTTATCCTTGATATATATAATTTAATATACAATTATATATTGAAATAATAAAAAAAAATAATAAAAAATCACTCTGCGGGTTGCAATAGTTCCGGTCCCTTAATACCAGTTGAGTACCAATTGATACCAAACCACTCACCAAAGTTCCAGTTGAGAGTCACTTTCTGGAACATTTGTTAAACGTGCGTAATAACAATCTGTGAGTGCTGAGTGGTTAGCGTATAAGACTATAAAATGTGCGGACATGGGTTCGATTTGGGTGCCCCTCCATTGACTTTAATGGAAAAATTATAAAATAATTTAGGGTCGCGTATACCCAATAACATGGCTGTACTACGAATGTTCTGTAATGTTTGATTTTACCTTATAATTATTACCCTCACTATATGCACAGCAAAAAAATACAACGAAACATGTTGTCATTGAAATGGATTAATAAACAAAGGCAACATAATTGTTGAATTAAATATAATGCTTTTTTATACTAACTTTTAATAAAAAAAATATATATTTTACTTAAATATTATAACACAATAAGCAAATATAACAAAGAAAAATTTTATAAAGTAATAAAAAACTTAAATCTTCTTATTTCTTTATTTTACTAGAAGAAAATAATTAAATAAAGTTGGAATATAAAGTATGTCGAACATTATCAATTTTTAAACTATGACATAAATAAATGAAAGCCGTTGTTTATTATTTTATAAATAAATACATTCAATCAATATATTTATTAACTTAAACAAAATAATTTTTTAGGCCAAACCTTTCAAACCTTTCTAGAATATATTATTTCAGTCAGTCTTATCATAAATAAATAAAAAGAATAAAAATAAAAAACAAAATAACATTAATAAGAAATGTTTATTATTAAAAGCAATAAACTAATTAAAAATTCTAAATATATTAGGAGTTTTTAAATTGACGTCACTTTTATTATTATTATTATTTTTTTTATAAATGATGAAAAAACAAATTGACAAAACAAATGACAAAAGGTAAAGATCACAATAAATTTTGAACGCAAAAACGAATTTATCAGTTGTTCAGTTTGTGTTAAATTTAATAAGAAATTATTTTGCTAAAACGAAATTAAAAAAATTAAAAACGTGATATTTTTTGTTGGCGCCATAATGTCTGGCTGCAAAAAATAAAAGAAAACAACAAACCGACAAGAATTTAAATACAGACATGAAATATCTTTTTCAGCAAATTTGGAAATTTTATTATTTTTATGAGTTCAATGAGGAGTTAATATTTTATCTGATTCTTTATTTTAATTCTTTATTTTTATTTAAATTTCATTTTGAGTCAAAAATTTAGGACGCCTTTTTTTTCCAAATTGAAATAAATAATTTTTAAATTTAATCTCTAATATGTATTTTTATGAAAGCTGACTTAGTTTAAAAGATTTATTAATTTAGAACGTTTGATTTTAATAATTTTTTTGTGAAATCATGATGAGGCGATAATAACATTTATATGATTTAATGTTTGATTATTTACTTTTAGGCATTGAAATTTTTTTTCTTTAAGTGAAAACGATTTTTTTATACCCTTCACCTTTTTATTATTTTACTTCTTAAAGTAAAAATATTCAGAACAGGATTCATCAGACACATTATATTAACTCAATACAAAAGTAATTTTAATAACTAAGGTTGTATATAGGGTAATTCCAAAAAAATTTCAACCCAGCTCAGATTTTGACAAAAATGTGTGTGGTCTTCCATTTTAGAGGCCCATAAAATAAGACCCATAAAATGCACGATGACTGGTTTAATGTACAACCTAATTAAAAACAATTAAAGATTTAAAATTTCTAAAACTGCAATTTTGGGTCGATTTTTTTTGGAATTTCTCCATAAAATGTGCGTTCGAATAAAACATAACACAAAATTTGAATTCTTTTTTACTTTTTTTTTTTTAACTTACTACAAAATGTTGATAGAGTAAATTTCTGACAAGTGTTACATTTCAGAGTAATAAAAAAGCTTAACAAGGACCTCAAGAACGAGACGAAACTTGGTTCAGAAAAAGTCACAAGAATGAATTCCAAGCCCAGAAAGCAGAGAGGTTCCTAAGAGACATGCCAAACATGTTCGGCCGTCATGTTGAAGCTATGCCTAAGCTTTAGTCCATCGAAAGGCGCAAAGAAAAACGTAATAATTTGAATTTGTTAGTGTATTTGGTTTGTCTACGCTCTTTGTTGAGAGTGTTTTGTTTTATATAGCATATAAAAAATAATATTTTTCTTACGCTCTTTGTTATGGGTTTTGTTTTTGCTTAATCATGCGAAACAGTACTACATACAGTAGTGTAAGAAAACAGAGAGAGAAAATATTTACTATTGCCTTTAATTCTAACGAAGTTATTCACGTCGTTTTTGTTTTGATTATTCATTCTTCTTTCCCCTTTTAAGCATATAGTTTGTGGTTTAACACTCGTTTTTATGATATTTACAATTATATTTCCTTCTTTTTCTTCCGCGATATTCCAAACAAGCTGATTTTGGCAATTTTCAAGAGTCCATATGACGACACTGTTCTCTTTTGTGACAAAACAGAGTATTAGTTATTTAAACTACCCAGAATTTTGGCAATTGTAAAGGAATTAAATCCAAGTTAAAAACGAGTCTAAAAAGGCTACAGAAGTGCTCAAATATGACTATTAATTTTAAATTCTTATATAGAGATACCGAGAAAATTTTTGTAAAAGTACTTTAATTTTTTCAAAAGTCATACCTAAAAAATTAAAAATAATCTTGTATCAATTAATTTTCATATAAAATGATATATCAGAAAAATTTTGAGAATATATTTTTTTAAAAAATATGTTATGTTTTATTTGAATGCACACCTTAGTAGATCTTCTTCAAGAATTTGATAAGATCAGTATTGCAATAAAGAATATTGTTTTTAAATCGTAACTCAAATTATGTGTCGTTTTAATAATTACGTTCTTTTAACATGAAAAGGTATAAAAGGCCTATGTGAGATTAAATAAATGCTAATTCTTATCTAATTCCTTGAATGAAAACAATGTTTTGCTATTTTGTGCTGATTTCAAAGAAATTATGTTCATTGCCAAATATTTGCTTATTCAGAGAATTATGATACTTTGATTTTGCGTCAATACAAAAAAAAAAAAAATAATAAAAATATATATAATAAAATATAATAAAAAATAATTAAATATATATATATATATATATATATATATGTATATATATATATATATATATATATATATATATATATATATAATTATTAAGAGCAATTCATTGAACATATTCTTAGTAATTATATCATGCAAAATGGTCAGATAATACGCACAAAATCCTACAAAATTTCCAATTTTTATTAATGAAGTGTCTTTTTTCCAAATGCTTAGAAAGAATTAAAATTGAAGGCCTCATTTTTCGATTACATACGACAGTTCAATCAGATGAATATGAACATTCGTCTGTGGCTCTCAGTCCAAACGTTGCTGGCGCACTCAGTAGCCATGTTTTAATAAATACACTCATTCCATTTAGTCTAGTTTGAGATGTCGTTTAAGTTGAGTATACATCTCGACCTGAGCACATACGATATTAGAGCATTAGTTGCTACTTGACAAAAAAAAGATGGTCGATGGTTTTTGAAACAAGTTTCCTAATTACCCTAGCAGCTTTAATTAAAACCTATATTTCTGCTGGAATACTGTGGATGTAATCGATAGACAATGACGTCTCTGAACTTGATGGGGGAGTTGGTGGTGGGGTTTACTGTATGAAACTTAATTTCCGCTTACCCGATCATTGCAGTGTCTTCTAGGCGAAAGTGATACATGAGAAAAAAAAAATACCCTGCTATCCAAAGTAGGCCGTCACTGCCGTAGGTCTCTGAAAGTGATCAGCCTGCAGTCTGATCACTTTCTGAAAGTGATCTGCACTTAATTTGGCTGCCAGGACAGAGTCACATAGAGAAGGTACTACCACACAGATCTCTCCGGATAAGAAGAATGTAGGTATACGAATGGCTGTGAGTAGTGTATTCAACCGAAACCGATTAACCGGTTTTTGACCGAACTATTTGACAGGCCATTTTTTTTCTGTCGGTTAACCGGTTTTTTATGAAATGTTCTTTCTTTTATTTTTTACTAAAGCAACCCATATTTCCCATTTTATTTTATCTGCTCAGGGTCCCGAATCATTACAACAATTAAATTATTTGAAAATAAAATTTATATGAAAATTCACATTTTTTTCAATTAATTCCTCGTTGTACTGAATCAGGCCCTTAATTATTAGAAAGTATTTCTCATTTACATTATGATCTGATAAAGCTTTAAGTTTAGTTTTTAAAATTTTTAATTTGTGATTTGAGTAACACCAGATTTGTATATATTATTTAATTGATATAAAGTAATTTTCATTAACTAAAAATAGATAAAAAGTCAATTTTAGTTTTTTCACAAGAAATCTTTCCATCATCCAAAATAATCTATTATATTGAAGAATTTCTTAACTTTCATTTGACACCCATATTAGGAAGATATAGTCTTCGCAAATATTTTATGATTTTTTTTAATTGTATATGCTTAAAACTTTTGAAGTCCATTTGAGAAAAAATTTGACGTAATTAAGAAAAACTGAGTGCGCAATTTTATTATATGTGTATGGTCTCTATTTTCATGCATATATCGATTTTTTCATGTGTGAAAATTACTGTTGTAGGGTGTTATATGTTCGTTATGAAAATTTTGATTTAGAAAATAAAGTTTTTCAAACTTAAAATTCGAAATTGATTCATCCTTGGTCTCGGAAATGATATGTACTTTTTTAAATAAACTGTTTAACAATTTTATTAACATATAAATAATTCGTCAAATATGTACATATGTATATGAAAAAAATGTGTGAAAATTCATACATTTTATATGATGTCTATATTTGTAGACACCCGTCTAGAAGGTGGCCATTTTAATATATGTATTCTGCAAGATTTCATATGTAAATTCAGAACTGCTTAGTGTTGATTTCTATATTGCTATAATTCATTATAAATGCTAAAATTAATTTTAGAGCTTATTTTAAAGTCATGAAAAAATCATAAAAAATAATATTCTTCCCATGTTAATCTTTGTTTCTGAAGTGCTTTTCTAGCAAATCCTAATGGTAAAAGATACTTTTTCGCTTGTTTATAAGAACATATTTTGCTTAGATATTTGTAAGAAATTATTTTTTAATTCGAATTAAATACCTTTTTTGATTTTTACTTGTACACATAAAAACACTTTCCAAATAATGCAAGGAAAAATAAAAAATATAAAAATTATATTTGGTCATAGTAAGACTATTTCTTACAAAAATGCCTTAGAAAGTTAAATGTTATCATAGAACTTTAGTTTTAAAGCTCTATATTAAAAATTACCTATCTGTGAATCACCCTGTATATCTTTTTATAATATTTTTTTACTGCTTCATTTATTTTTACTTATTTTATTTTTAACACGAGGTTAATTTTAATTTATAATACATTTATTATTAAATTGATTAAAAACACTTATATTTATTTACAGTTTTCTTTTTAAAACTGAATAAAAAAGTGATAAATGCGTTAAGTTATTAATCTCTATCCATTAAGTATTGATAAACCTATAATTTTATCTCAATAACAATACAAAATTGTAAACTACTTGAGAAATTATAAATTTCATTGTAAATTATGCACGTTTTTTAATAGTATTATAGTTGTAATTGTTGAAGCAACAATGTATATAAGCAATTGTGAAAAACAATGTATAGAAACAATTTAAATGAAATTTTCTATCGTATTGCTAATATTTTCCATTGCATTTCATTAACTTTTTGACAATATTGTTTTAATTTTAATTCAATTATGTACCTATTAATATCTTGGCAACAATGTATAGCAACATTTAGACAATAATGGTATGAACAATAATAAGGTAATAGGATGCCTTAAAAGAAAGATTTTAATTAAGTTTAACTATTGTCTATGGTGAAGTTTGATTTCGAGAGATATTCAATTATTTGAAAAATACTTAAGAATAAAGAGAATATAAATATAAATATTTATTTTGGTTTATTGTTGTTACAGTTGCTACCGTTTATGATAGAATTTGTCGCATGCTAAAAATTCTTATCGTTTATCTATTATGCCGAATTGGTTCATGTGGACTTTATACGACGCTAAATTTTTTTTTATTTCTATTTGTTGCTGTCGTTTTGTTTGTTTATATAAACAAAATGATTATGCAATAAATTATTTAAAAAAGTTAATAGATTCTGTTTGTTTTTGTATTTGTTGTCTTTCATATGGTTGAATTATTTTGGATATACATCAGATGAAGAGTAAATAAATATGAAATACGAAATTATTTGATTTATTCATACTTTGTTAAATAGCGGTAGTTTTGAGAAACGTTAGAGTTTAATAAAGAATATATAATTGAAAACTTTCAATTTCTTTGGCTTTTGTTAAAGATTTTTGTTTGGCAACATGTTTAATGTTGCTAAACAAACATGTTGTTTGTTAGGAAAAAGGATTAAAAATAATATTTTTGTAGGTAATTAATGGTAGAAATTCAAAACATTTTTAAAAAATATTTGAAAAATATAAGAAAAAGTGCAGAAAACCATTAATCTTTTATAGATTTTAATCTTTTATAGATAAATATTATAGATAGATAGACAGATAGATAGATATATAGATAGATAGATAGATAGATAGATATAAATATAGATGATAGATAAATAGATAGATAGGTAGGTGATAGGTAGATAGATAGATAGATAGATAGATAGATAGATAGATAGGTAGATAGATAGATAGATGGATTGATAGGTAGATAGATAGATAGGTAGATAGGTAAATAGGTTTAGAGGAAGATATTTTTCCAGATCAGTGGAAGAAACACTGCTGGTATTAATCCAAAGCCTAAAAAAACACCTGGTGATCCCTCGTCGCATAGACCAATTTGCCTTATGGACACTATATGGAAAATATTCGAGAAAGTAATATACAATCGACCGCTACCCATAGTTGAAACTAAAAGAGGTTTATCGGATCGACACCACGGATTCCATAAAGCGAAGTCTACCATTGACGCTATCAGCATGGTCAAAGAAATAGCTCAAGGTGCAATAGAGGGAAAAGGAGGTAAGAAAAAGTATTGCGCTGTCATCAACCTTGATGTGAATAATGCATTCAACTCTGCTAATTGGGGACTTATAATCGAAACGCTACTTAGACCCGGCATGCCGAATTACCTGACAAGAATCGTCAATAGTTACTTCACGAACAGAAAATTATGCTACTATACAGATGATGGAATCCAGACATACGATGTAACGGCAGGCGTTCCACAGGGCTCGGTACTTGGACCTTTGCTATGGAATATCATGTACAATGATATCCTCATGTTAAAAATACCAGGAGAGGCGAATATAATAGGTTTCGCGGATGATATCGACTTGACGGTCACGGCTAGATATATTGATGAAGTAGAAATGATTGTCAACGAAGTCACCCAAATAATTGGAAAATGGATAGAGGTGCTGGACTTGAAGTCGTTCCGGTCTCAAGCCATAAGAAACTCGAAAACATAAGGATCAAGGTGGGGAAGTATGAAGTGAAATACAAACTCAACCTTAAGTATCTAGGAGTTGTAATAGATTCAAGGTTAAACTTCAAAGCATATAAGGAATATGTAGATCAGAAAGCATCAAACGTAAGAGTTGCAATAGAAAGAGTAGGAGGACCCCGGCAATCTAAGAGGAAAATAGTTACCACGGTAGTAAGCTCGCTGATTCTTTATGCGGCTCCTGTATAGGCTATGTGCGTTGCGTATAAGCAGTTCTTTTCGGACAACATCGGAAGATGCAGCGTTTGTCATTGCAGAAATAATTCCCATAGACATTCTAGCCGACGAAGCCAAACGTATGTATTATCGTAAGCAAAGAGAGGAAGATAATACTAATATTATACGTAAACTAGAGAGAGATACATCAATAGTATTATGGAAGTATCGGTGGGAAAGAAGTTTAAAAGGAAAGAAATTTAAAAGGAAGGTGGGCCTACAGACTCATACCAGACATTAAATTTTAGCTAAATAGAGAACACGGAGAAATAAATTACTATCTCACGCAATTTCTTTCTGGTCACGGAGGCTATAGAAGTTATCTACACAGGTTTGGTTTGGACGAATCGCCGATATGTCCCTACTGGCCCAACGTAGAAGAACGTCATGTTCTAATGCCCGAGTTTTAATGAAGCGCGAGAATATACAGAAGAAAAAGTCGGTCAAAGTTGAATGTTGAGAACATAATGATAAGCAAAAAAGAGCACTGGAAAGCTATTGGTAGCATGGTAGCTGGTATCCACAAGGAATTAAGGATGGAGGAGGAAAGAAGAAAATCTTTATATCAAACTCGATAGAGGCTAACTAAGTCTATCCGGCCTGGCGATGCAATATCGTAATAGACAGTTCCACAGGGCACACGGATGACGAAGGAGGTGGTTTTAGTCGGTAAGAATCCGACATAACCCGTTGATCCTTAAGTGTCATCGGGTATCTTATGATAGATTTCCATCTGCTTAATAGAGAAAAAAAAGATAGGTAGATATATAGATCACATGTTGTTATTGAACATTTTTAAAAATTTGCACTGTCTGGTTTTAACATTACCCAAGCAATATTAATAGTATCTGAGCCAACAACGTTCCATATAAACCCGTTTGAACTCAATTATTGCTACATTATAATGCTGATTCATTAAAAACAAAATAAATTTTCAGCATTTTCCATAAAAGTACTACTTTATTATCGTTGGAATAAAATAAATTTTTATCTATTATATAAAATACTTGATTAAAATTGCTATAAGAAAGAAATAACCTTGATACAGCCATAATATAGCGGTCAATCAATCATTTAATTTTATCAAAAAAAAAAAAAAAAAAAAAAAAACTTTCATGTCATGCTACTACTGCTACTATTGGACACTGAACTTGAATATAATAATCGCCACGGCTTTTTTAATTTTACCAATTTTATTTATTTATGTTAAAAAAATAAGTTATTATAATGCTTACATTAAATGCGTCAATGTTTTGGAAGAATAAGAAAACCTAAGACAAAGAAAAAAAACTTTAAGTAAAAGTATTCATCAAATTATTTTAAAATTTAAAAATGTTTTAATACTAAAGTGCACATTCGAATAAAATGTAACACATATTTTTTTTATAACTTTGACTGCTGGGAACTTATTTTTGTTTTTGTGACCAATTTTATAATGATACGAATTTTCAAAATATTTTGGTCAAAAAGAAACAAATATTTTTTTTTTTTTTTTTTGAAACTATTAAACTCATCCTAATTGTACTTAGAAAAAATTTTAAAAAAGCTAAATTAGTTTCTAGAGTGCTAAGAAGTTTAAACAAGGATGTTACAATTAACCGGAAACCTGGAGCAGGAAAAAATAAAAGACCGAAGCGAATACAAAGCCAAAAAGGTGGAGCTATTCTTAAAAAGCATTCCAAATATTTCCGGATGCGAAATAACTAGACGTGTCAAAGAGCAAAGCTTCTAAAACAATGTTTTAAAAAGTTTAAATGTTGTGTAATGGATAATGAAACGTACATCATTTCTGACTTCTCACAGCTTCCTGTACAAAAGCTTTATGTAGCAGATGTGCCTCTAACATCTGCTACCATTTTAGCATTTTTGCAGTTTTGAGCAAAATACCTAAAACTATTTCTACTGCCTTGACTAGTTTTTGCATTGTCGAATTTTCGAGTGAATTAATGACATTTCTCAATCTAAGTTGAAGTTGAATTTATAAATTAAGTCCCTTCATTGTTTTATTAAAATATTTAGTAAGGATACGTAATCATATTTCTCCACAAATAACTATTTTAAAAAATTTTTTAAATTAGCTAAATAAATCGCCACCACTTTATAAATCGCCAAAAAAAAATTCGCCATGTCGCCAGACAGAAAATTTAGTAGCCAAAGGCAATTGGCGAAAATTCGCTACATCTGACAGCCCTGAGCGACGGTGGTGGTGTTGTTACCAGTTCTCAGAGAAAAATGCAAATTAAATGAAGCGGAGACAAAGACAGCTTTTTGCATATATATTGTTTTTGTTTATTCAACAACAAAACCCATGACCAGAAATCTCAGCACAACAGTCTCATAATACTTCTTATAATACTAATATTTGAATTTACACGTAAAATAATTCTCTCAGAGAGCGAATTTGACACTCTCTAACAGAAAAATCTCACATATGTAATGGATAATGAAGCGTACATCATTTCTGACTTCTCACAGCTTCCTATACAAAAGATTTATGTAGCAGATGTTAGAGGCAGTGTGACCATTTTAGCATTTTTGCAGCTAAATTTAGCATTTTTTACTCCGTTTCAGCCTCAAAACTTTCATTTAGCATTTGGCATATTGTTTAGCAGTTTTTAATGATATATTTAGCGTTTTTCAAAATAAAGACAAAATTCAAATATTTAAATTAAATGTATTTACTAGGGTATTGAAATTGTTTGGACTTTCTGTTATTCAAACAAAACGTATATTCGATCACATATTTAAAGTTATTCGAATTATTCGAACAATTAAAAAATAATAATAAAGTTAAATATTTATGATTGTAAGTTTTTTTTTTAATTTGATAATAAAAAATTAATGGTAATATATCAAAAGTTATCAATTCATTTAAAATATCTTTAAAAAAGCATTCTCAATATAAATGTAAGTATATCTTCCATTCAAAGAAATAATAAAAAAATACTATTTCTTGGCAGGATGTTTTCAGATTATCTTCATATTTGGTAACCTGCATTAAGCCTTTTTCATTCAAAATATAAATTTTATTCAAGGCTTTCATTTTTCTACAAATCAAAAAATCGTCAAAATATGTAAGAGTCTATTTACATTGTGGATTAACGCAGCGTTTTTTTTTTTTTTCTATATTTTGTTTTTAAGTTTCTTCGAAAATCCTTCTGGGTTAAAACATTTAAATTTGTATTATGAAACTTTGACAAAAAACAACTAATTAGAAAAATAAAATTAAAATCGCCTGAAATTTATATATTTGCGATGACGAACAAATTTTCTTAACCACATCTTAACTACATCTTTTGCCTATAAATTCTCCTGGAAAATTTAAAAATCAATTTTAAATTTTATTTTATCTAATAACTGTTTAAACAATCAACAAATACGATGAAAAGGTTAATTTTCTTTCAACTATATCGCAAAAGCAAATAATCTTAGAATGACATCGATGGATATAAATAATCCGTCTTCAAAAAATTTCTTTTATGATTAAAAAAAACCTGCAGCCTGCCAAAAGTCACCAGAAATTAATTTCGAAAACAATAAAATTTAAATGAGTACAGTGAATTCGGTTTTGTTTTTTATTTTTATAAAAGTTGATTTCGAAAAAGCTCAAATTTTCGTTGGCAAAATTGCCAAAAGAAAATTTACTTAAATTTAGCACAAGGAAAAATTTGTATAATTTTTTTTTTTTTTTTTTATATTATCAAATAAATTCACTTCAATTTCAAAAAAAAAACTAAATTATTCGTTTTATTAGAATATTCGTTAATCGAAAAAGAACACATTTAAATTCTTCTTAAAAATTGTTCGAATAATTCGAACGAACATTATTCGAATGAATTCCCTAGTATTTACTATTCAGGTATGTCACAGAACACAAATTCGTACGAAAGTGAAAATGAAATCGTATTTAGCTTCTTCAGAAAACGAAAAAATTTTTCGTTTTCAATGCACTTTAAAATGTTAAAGTGAAATTGATATTTTCACCGCTTTACAAATAAAAAAAATCACAAAAAGTTAATGAAAATAAACAATGAATTATTCATTTATTAATTTCACTTAAAAAAAAATCTAATTTTTTTCCAAAAATTAATAATTTTCTTAAATTTAATTTTAAGTGGCCAAAAAAGGTGAAAATAAATAATTTCATGCTACCAATAAGTTTTTTTTTTGCATAGCTACCATATGTATTTAAGAAAAATGTAAACAAATACGATTTGGTAACATCATTTAAGAATACAAAGGATCTGATGCGTCCCTTAATAATTTTCGCTTCAGTTTTCAAAGGGAAATGTTCATTTCTTATTTCTTCTAATACAGCCACAATTGAAACACCAGGCATATGTATTTAAAATCCTATAAAACTATTTTGTTTACACTTTTGAAATTAACTTTTTAATAGTAAACAGAAATATAACTTTTAATTTCATTTCTTGATTCTCTTATTTTGTTTTTTTTTTTTTTTTTTTTTTTTTTTTTTTTTTTTTTTATCAGCTGTTATATAATGATGCCACATATTCTTAAGGAAAAATGTGTTTTTAATTTCTTTCGGATTTGCAAAAGCTGAAGAAGCAAAACAAAAACGTAACGAAAAATTTTCTGTGACACACCTGATTGTCTGCAAAATATAAACGTTATCGAAAGTAGCAGTAATTTTAATATCAGCACCAGTAAGAAGTTATTAATGTAATCTTTAATATAAAATGCGGTTTAAAAATGTTTAAATACATTTTCCAAAGTTTTGAAATAGAGGTATATTTATTTGATGAAGTATTTAGTTTTTAAGCATATATTATTATATGCAAAACAATTTTATTTTAACATGAACTTGAAGGAATTAAGGTAGTGGATCTTGAACAGAACTGACTATGCTTTGTAGACCGGTCTATACTCAGTAACCTTACGCATGAACAGAAGAAGGTTAAGAATTACAAATGGTATTATCGCGAGACACTGTTAATCAGATGGAACAACGATATACCGTATTTTTTAGATTATGCGAGAATATAATATCCACTGTTCATGGTTACAACAATTAGATGGTACGCAATGCCAGAACGAACTGGGTAATGTAACTAGGTACAAACTGAAGAATATTGTGGGCTTCATTATGTAAATTATATGGCCTCTTCTTATTCTCATTACGTTCTTCTCTTTCTTCTGTTTATAATTACATAAAGCCAACAGTATGGAAAATTAGCATATACCCCTTAAAAAAAAAAGAAATTATTTTATAAATTTAGCATTATTTTTTAGCATTTTTAAATAACTTTTAGCATTTTTTAACTTTATTTCAAACTCCATTTAGCTGAATATTTTTTTCACATCTGGTCACACTGGTCTTCTGTACTGGAATTGTTGCAGAAGAATACCATACTAAAAAACATTTTTCCAAAAAGTTTCTTGTATGGCAAACAATATGCAGCTGTGGTGAAAGAAGTGTATCGTATGTAACATCGTGCGCATATAAACTCAGATATTTATATCAAGGTGTGTCTACAAAGACGACTGCTTTCATTTATAAGAAAACATAGTCTCAATAATTTTTGGCCTGATTTAGAATCGTGTCATTACAGTAAAAGTACTTTAGAATGATACTGTACCCAATGTTAATGTTCCGAAAAACACCAATCTTGCAAACTGCCCAGAACTTTGACCAATTAAAAGATTTTGGGCCCCTGTCAAAAGGGAATTAAGTAAGACTAATGCTGCACCCAAAACTTTGATAAATTTTAAACACAAATGGACAGTTGGTTTCATAAAAGTTACGCAACGTATTGTGGAATTAATAATGAAGTGTGTTGCAAGTGCAATAAAAAATAAAACATATATAATCCTTTATTATTACACGTAATAAATCTGTAGAAAAGACCCTAAAATATATTGTTTCATTCATAATTGTAACTTGTTCAAGTCAACTATTATATCAATAATAGTCTAATAAAATTTTATGTGATCATAAACCTATAAATGAGATTATTCCCTCGCTATAGAAGCTCATTAGTAAATGATATATTTATTAAAGTATAATTAGAAATATAGAAATTTCTGTATGAAATAGAGAAGCAACATTTGGTCGTTAAAGATAGGTTTCACATTTTTATGAGAAAATAAATATTTGAAATAAAAAGATATTAAATTAATTGCAATAAAGAAAAAATACAATCTTGAGATGAAAATCCTAAAATACAAAATCTTAACAAATATTTGATGTATTAAGTGGGGACACTAAAGAATAAATACTTTCTTTTCGTTTCAGAAAAATATCGTTAAAACTGGCCTTAACTAACAGCCCGTCTAGACGTAACATAATATGTAAGATTTTTGTGTCAGAGAGTGTAAAGTTCGCTCTCTGAGAGAATTATTTCACGTGTAGATTCAAAAATTAGTATTATAAGATGTATTATGAGACTTTTGTGATGAGATTTCTCTACACAACCATCTTATAAGATGAACTGTCAAAAAAATACACATACACGAAAGTTTGCTTGTGTTTTTGCATGTGTATTTTGGAAATTATTGAAAAACAATGTTATTTTGTAAAATTGTTTAATTTTAGTGTTTGTTTTACATGTTAAAAATCATTTTTATAAAAATTGTGCTAAAAAAGTGCGAATTGCTTAAATAAAAAGGGCATGTTTACTCTGTAACTGATTGAGAATAATAATATCTTATAGGATTTATTAGAATACGTGTACCCCTTATTTAAGATTTAACATAATATAAACAAAATGGTTACTCTCTTCTGCCGACGTTATCTCACATATTATATCAGCGTTAATATCAGTTGTAGACCTGGGGTAAGAATAAAGAACAGATAAAGATCATATTTAATAAAATAATATGTAGGTTATACAAAATTTTAACAACTTAATATTTTATCGCAGCAGACTCCAAAAAAATATATACATACGCTGAAGGCTGACACAGTTTTTGATCTCTTAATGCTTATCAGCATCAGGTGGAACATTTCTTGGGTTTAACAGGTGAGACCCTTTCAACATATAAAATATCTGCATAACATTTTAAAAATAAAGCTTAAACAATTTCTAAAAAATGTCATACAAAAAATTTATTAGAATAAATTTTTATAAAAAGCATTACAAACTGAGATAATATTTTAACTTTACATTTAGCATTTTTAAATATATATATATATATATTTTTTTTTTTTTTTTGTGTTATAGTTTATTAAATACTAGCACTTAACCCGCTACTGCGTTAGCGGAATTGCGTGACTCCTACATAGACCAGATATAAACTTGGTAGCTTCTTTTATCGATAAAAAAAAAACAAAATGTAATACCAAAATTGAAAAACCCGAAAAATTAAACTATGTCTCCTAACTCCCAGGCAAACAGTTAATAATAATGGTATCTTATAAATAAAATGTATTTAAATCCGATGTTCTAATGAATCCAATTTCATGTTTATATTTAAAAAAGGAATATTGAAGCAGTGGGATACCGTACCACTTTGTAGCCTTTTAAGAGTTATGATTTTTGATTTAGAAGATTCATAGGGTACCAATAAAGTACAAATTTTTTACATCCAAAACGTTTGAAGATTCAAAAGTACCAAATTATTCTATTATTTTTAGTAAAGAAAAATGTGACTAAATGGGCTTGTGGATTCTTAACCATATAATTTATTAATTTTATATCTCTGGCTTAATTATTACAAAAATTTCAAAAAATACCCTTAGAAGAAGGAAAAGTTTCATGTTTTTGGGTTCAATATTACAGAAAATTGAAAAAGTACCGTCGGAAGAACAAAAATGTAGCACAAAGTTCCTTCTTGTGAATTGTTACCCACATAGGACCATGTATATTTTTTTATTATTATTTTTTTTTTTTTAATCATATATATACATATACATATATATATAGGTTTAATATAATAGAAAATTCATTATTGAGTTAGAAGAAAACATAATTTTTCACTTTTACCCGTTTTTTTTTTTTTTTTGTACTTTTTTCCCATAGATATAACAAAAACTGTATTCCAATGAACTTTTAAATTGTAGTGGAATCGCATATTAAAATATGCATATGTATATGTCAATAAATATAAAAAAAATGTTTTATTAAAAAAGTATCAAAAATAGGTATAATTTCGTCCCCTTGAGCGTTCGAATTTCAAAAATATAAATTTTATTTTTATGTTTACTGATTTAGAAGATACATATGATGCCGAAAAAGTACCAAAATACAGTTTTTAACGGTTTTCTCCCTAAAAGGGGCGATTTTCAAAAAAGTACCAGACACCTGTCAACTTATTTTTTATATCCATATTTGTTTAGGGGATATAAGGTTACCGTATTTTATTCTTTTTTACCTATCAACCCAGTAAAAAATGTTCATTATTTGGAAGCAATTAAAACTGATGGAAGCAATGGAATGCTTACTTAATTGAATAAAGCTTCTACAAATGCAATAGAGTAAAGTATTAACTGTGTACGAAAGATAGTTTTCCTTGTCGTAGTACTTCGAAGAAGCATTAAAATCAATTTCTATTGTGTCTAAGTGGCTCATCTCGAACAAAAATCATTCATTATAAATGCGCTTCAGAAATGTTAACAATATAAAGTATCTCTTATAAAATTACTTCTAGGTAAGCAGTCTTTTTTTTTGGTGGGAATAAGCTAAAATAAATGTATTATTAATTTTTAAATAAAAAATGTTTTAAATATGTATGTTTAGAAGATATTCTTGATGTGTGTGTACGAACTCTTTCTCATAACATTTATCGAAATTTTCTTAAAAGATAATTTTTCAAAAATTTTCTATAAAGGGAGAATATTAAAAACATTTTTCTATAAAAGAAAATTTATCAAAAATTTCCTAGAATAAAAAATTGTATTACATTTTTCTATAAATTAAAAAATTACCGAAAGCCATGAAAGCTTAATGTTGTGAAATGAGTTAAACAGATATAGATAATTATTTTGGTAGCTTTTATTTGGTTTTTCGAAAAAAAAAATAATTGAAAATTGTTTTTGATTTTTAAGGAAAACCAAAAAAAATAATGTAGTTTTTCATAAAAAAACGAATAAAGCCAAAAAACTACCAGCATATAAACAACAAATAATAATTGAATATTTTCTACACATAGAAATCAATCCAATATTTTCAATAAATAAAAAAGAATTCGACACTATATATATGTAAATAGAAAATTCTTTGAAAATTTCCTTTAAAAAGAAAACTAGCAACAAAATTTTTATAAATAGAATGTTTAATGAAAAGTGTTTACATAATAAATTTATCGCAATTATCTATAAAATTTAAAACTTATCGAAAATTTTCTTTAAAAATTAAAATTTATCGAAAATGGAATAAATGTATTATTTAATAAAGAATACCCGTATTTTACGAAAATCCCTAAATCCCTACCCACGAAAATCTGTCTCAAAATGAAAGTTTAAATCCTTAATTTGGGGACAAATCCCCTCATCTGGCAACACTGAGCATAACATCCCAACCACCTATAGTGCTGCAGGATATAAACTGCAAAATGAAATAATAATGTGCTAAAACAGTTCTTAGCATTTATAAATTTATAACCGTTAATAATTGCTCAATTAAGTCGCGTGGTTAAGCAATTTAATACCAAAGAACAAAAAAATCAATTAAATTTTGTGACAGACATCACAAAGTTCAGACCAAGAAAGTTTATAGAGTGATCGATTATTCGACTTTTTAGAGAAAGTGGTTTTCGAATGATTGAAATTTTGAAAAAACCGGTTGATGTTTTTGAAAAAAAAACGGTTAATCGGTTTTCATTTGCAGAAGTAAATGTTTCCATTAAAAGACTATATTTCTCAAAAAAAAAAAAAAACAAATCTTATAATATTTAAGTAAAAATTCATGAAATATAATTATTTTGAAACAAATTTTAATTAAAGTAAGAAAACAATCACCAAAAATTAAACTGAGTTTTATACCATATGTACAGAAACTATGACTTAATAGGAAAAAAGCGTGTCTCAATTTTTTCGAAACAAATTTTAAAGGTAGATCTCTTCAAATACTCCTTTAAAAAAATTTTGTTAACTATTATTAAAAAATTTTGAATTAGTAAAAACCCTAAAATATTTAAATTGTTTGTAAGAATGTTTGTTACAGGTATTACAAGTAAAAAAACTAATTCCTAATTCAATATAATTATTACTTTAATATTTCTTTAAACTTATGTACTGTTCCAAATGTTTGTTTCATATTTGACCACTTTTTCTAAAAAAAAAAAAAAAAAAAATTACAACTATTTCCTGAATTTTTTAATATTTTTCTTTAATAGTAAATTATTTGCTACATAAATATTAATAATTAAAAAAAATATTCTTATATTTGTCAATTGCAATGGTTCATTTATAAAAGCAATTTAGGGGAACTAATATAGTATATTCGATTCAATTATAAATACTTTTATTATAAAATGCGAATGAACACTTCACAAAAGCCAAAAGCCTTTTGCAATTTCTATAAAATCTTTTAATTTCATAATCAAGGCATTAGAGATCCTTAAATAGCAGTATTAAGTATTATTGTATAATTATAATACATCGCACTAAGACTTATTTATTTTTTCTTGGAAAGTCATGTCATTTTAAATAATTTCTTTTTAATTTAAAATTTTATCATAAATAAAATAAATTCTTCATCAAAAAAAAAAAAAAAAAAAGCATAGAAAATGTTCATTAAAATATCCCAATCAGCATTTTTGCTGGAATTCAAGTGTAAAAAAAAATCAATTCCAGTCATAATTTCAAATTTCAAGTGTTGAAATACACTTGTATCACACTGTTTCAATAGCATACCCGAGTAAAAAGGAAACTTGAACTCATGTCAAACAAAACTGTTAAGACAGTTAATTTCAACCCTTGAATCAAAGTGTAATTCAAGTCGAAAAAGTAATTTCACGCAAGCTTGAAAAAACTGTTTAAATCAAGCCTTGATTAACAGTGCAATTAAAATATTCAAATTAATGGAATTCGAGCAAATAAATTTAAAGAAAACCAGTTAATATTTTTTATTTTATAAAAATAAATCCAAATTAAATTTATACGTTAAAAAAGTATGTATATAATTACAAAAAAAAAAAAAAAAACAAATGTTCCTCATGTTCCGATTCTTACATTTTTTCTAGATAAATTAGTTTTTCTTTTATTTCAAATGGGGTTTTATAACATAGATTTGATTTTTTTTTTAATCTGGAAAACAGGAATCTTTAAAATTAAAATTATCATTTCAATATCTACTGTTTATTAAACTTTTTTTCTTACAGATTTATTTTCATTAACCCATGCAAATTAAGTACATCTTGCAGTCTATTTATCGATGTGGATTTATATATTTTCAGTATACTGAAATTATTTTAATTTAATTTGAAATATGTTTGACAAAAAAAAATAAAGTTTGAAGCAAATTTTTTGAACAGATTTTACTTTGAAAAATACTGGTAAGAAACACTGTAACTCAAGTTGAATTCTAATTAAATTTCAAGTACTTGAATTTAAATTTTTTATGTGCTTATTGGAATAGAAAGCCTAAACTTTGATGTTAACAATTTTTTGACGATTTCAAATAATCGAATTGAAGATTTTTTCTTCAAATTTAACGATTTTTCACCAAATTTATCTAGCAACTATTCTTAGAGTTAATTTAAATTTAACCTTAAAATATATTAGTAAAACATAACAAGAAATCAACTTTATCCTAAATTTTCATTCAAATACTAGTATTTATTACATAGGTTTTTTGAAATAAAATGTTATTTTTAAACCCGTTTTTTTTTTTTTTTTTTTTTTATTTAAAAAACCCGGTTTATTCGACATTCGAAAAATTACTATTTTGGAAAAAGCGACAGCACCTAAAGCAGCACTTGAAAAATCGTTTGAAAAACAGAATCGATCACCCTAGCAGTTTAATAAGGTAGCGACATTTAAACAGCTGAGAATTTTTTTTTCTTTTTGGCAGTAATATGACGACTAAATCTAAAAAGTCTAAAATCTACAGTGTAAAATTGGTGGTTTTGTTTGCAATCTTTGTTTACATTTTTGGTTTACTTTTACGTTACGTCGAGTCTATAGTAGAGAAATTTTTATCAAGGCAAACGTCAAAATCAGAGTGAATATATACAAGGTAACCTTAGTTAAACAGCTGATCATTATTTTCGGTTGTTACATCTGTCAAACTTCATATATAAAAAATATAAATGAATTTGCCTTCTTGTTGTTTTCGTGCTACTGTTGCTACCTTCTATATATTCGGGTTAATTTTGACATTTGTCTTGATATAAAATTGTCGAATATAGACACTACGTCGTTGCGTCGTATTACTTTTTTTTGTTACGTGAAATGTCAAATGTGTTTTGGTTTTTTGTAAAAAATGTGAAATGTCGAATTTAAAGTTGACATAAGAGATGTCAATGCAAAAATATACATAGGCTTTTTTTTTTTTTTGCTTTTGATGTTGTAGTTGCTGTAGAGTTGTCGTTAGCCTACTTTTTGTACCATGGTTCAGTACAGACCACCCACCAATTAAATGTGATTGTGCCGCTTAATTTAATCACCATCAATCTTGGAAACAATATTAAATAGAAATTGCAAAATTTTCACACCAATAAACACTTTATAGCTTGAAAGCAAATTCAATTTAATTTCGTTGATATGTTGACGATATTTCCTGCTTATTTTATAAATACGTAATACGTGCGAATGTTTTCAACAGGTTATATGAATTTTTTTGCATTTCAAATTGAAATACATGATTATTATTGTTTTTATTATATGTGATTACGTTTTTGATAAAAACCATAATTTAAAATAAAAAAAAAAAAAAAATGAAAAAAATAGAAAAATAAAAATTCTAAATAAAAACAGCACCAAAACTTTGGCATCTGCTGTTCACGTTTTTGGTGAATGTTCTGCTTTATAATTTAACTTGTTTTACTACAGAGTAAGCTCCGTATATACTTGAATCTTTTTATTTTTCATTTGATGATAAATATTAAATAAAAAATGCTTTGTTTTTATAATTTGATTAGATTTTGTTTGCAAAAATCACTTGTGCACTTTTTACTTTAGTCCATTCAGGTATGGTCTGATCAAGCTTTTTTTAGGCCTTATTATCTTAATTTGTTGCAAAAAATATGTGTTAGCAATAAATATGTATTAATTTAATTTAAGTACCTTTTTGTATTTTGGAAGTAATTGATAACAATGTGTGGCAGTCATTTTTAAACATAAAAAAATCCATATATATGTATGAAACTATAAACCGTACGTAGTAAAGTACGTACTAAGATTTGTTTCAGGACGTCAAATTTCCTCTTAAAAAGACGAATATTGTATCACCCCAATATGGGAGTCAAATGAAAGCTAAGAATCCCTGCAATAAAATAATATTTTTGATTTAAATGTTGTTGCACAAAAACTCAAAATATGCAACAATGATTCTCACACGTAAAAAACTAGAGACCATCCACGGTATAATTGTGTACCCAGTTTTTCTCCAGGTTGTCAAATTTCCTCTCAAAAGGACTTCAAAGTTTCGAAAGATACGCATTTTTTAAGAATATTATAAAATGTTTACCAAAATTATATCGCCTTAATATGTATGCCAAATGAAAGCTATGAATTCCTCCAATGTAATAATATTTTTATTTTTAAATATTGCAGTATAAAAAGTTAAGAAAATATCTTTTTAAAAGCTTAACCCTTTAATATTGTATTTATTATTAAATTATATACTTTATAGAAGAGATATTTTCTTAACATTTTGTGCTGCAATATTTAAATAAAAACTTTTATTATATTGCAGGGATTCTTAGCTTTCATTTGACATCCATATTGAGTTTATATAATTTTGGTAAGTATTTTGTAATATTTTTCAAAGATATGTATTTTTCGAAACATGGTTTAGAGAAAAAATTTGACGTCCTGAAAGAAAACTGAGTACATAGTTTTATTATGTATAGGCTCTAGCTTGACGCTTATATAGATTTTTTTATGTGTGACAATTTTTATTGGGAAATTGTTGCACGGTGTAATAAACACTTAATTTGCTTTCATTACTTATTTGGGGCATTTTATATTTCTTATTTCTTTCATATAAAAACTTTAACGCTTTTCCTTGCTTTGTTTCTAAAGAATTTTTGTTTACAAATCTTATCAAACATTTTCTAATCGTATTTTCATTAGAACTCATTATAAAATATTTATTTAATTGACCCAATTTTAATTACAGTATAATGATATGAATGATTTTAATCAAATAGAAAATGCGCAATGTATTTGAAATTGAAATTAGGACCTTGTAGTTTAAAATTAAACAATGAAGTAAATTTTTTTTAATCGTTCACTTAAAGCAAAAATAGATAAAGCATAAAACAATATTCAAACCATATTTTTCTTAAATGAAACAAAATTTTAAGATTGTTTCGTTTATGAAGTTGATGTTACGACCTTTTGGCTTTTGTTACTATTGATGTCATTCTTGAAAATATGAATATGAAATTGTTTGTGTAGATGCAGTTTGGGTTAGTATATTATAATCCAGTAAATAACCAACATTTGATTTTTTAGTGGTTACGGCCTTTTACATTTTAGATGGCGATATATGGCTTTAAGTCTATGGTTTACTTCAAAAACATTTTAACAAGTCTTTTAGGAAGAAAATTTCAAAAAAAAATTGTCTGTGTTTACTTTTTACAGCGATTTTTACGCTGATTTAATGTATTAAAATAAAAAGTTGTTAACACTGTTCTTACAGCTGACACATAAAAACGTAGAGGGACCTAATTTGATTAGATCAGTATGTTACATTTACGTTTATGAGTACCCTTATACATATAACTCTCATAAGCAAAACGTGTCAGCTTAGATTCGTTACATTTAGATTTACGGCAGAGTAATGGAGAATTTAATTTGTGATATATCTTAATTATCTGAGAGAGTTCTATTCTCCATAATGATATCGAAAGCTTTTTGTTAACTTGCTTATGTATTAGAGAGAAACTTGTATTATATAACCTGTTATAAGTTATACCTTAAGTATTAGTGAAAAACTTGTATTAAAGACTGCGCACAAAAAAATTTAAGATCGCAGACGAAATAATACAATTTTTAGGAGAAAATATCCACATCTTTGATCTGTATTTTTTTTATCAGAAAAGTTAGAAAAAATGGCCTGAAGAACCACGAAGTAAAAAAAGTTCCTAATAGGAACGCTAGAGAAAACGTAAAGGCAAAAGAGAGGACGAAAATTACTGAAATTAATATATATTTTTTTTTTTTTTTTTTTCAAAAACGTCAATGCTTCCTAAAGGGAGATAAAAAGTACGTACTAGCGGACTTTTTACAACATTATAGTCATACAACAGATATTACGTGAAATGTATGTTTTAAATGATAGTTTTAACAGAGAAATGTTAGCAAATGAGAACCATTAGAACAAATTTATTATTAGAAAACACAACGAATTCTAATTTGTTTGGCCTCATCTCTCTTCTCATTATTACAATAAGAAAATAATGGCGCTTCTATGTACAAAGGGAGGCCAATTCACAAAACTGTCCAGAATTTCATCCATTCTAAATGTATTGAGTAAAAAATATTTAAGAAATGCTCAAACTTGACTAAAAAATAAATTATTTAAAAAGAAGTGGATCCATTCTAACAAAAAAGTAACAGAAAACACAATAAAGCGTTTATTAAGGGTATTCCAAAAAATATTAAATATTTTAATAAAAAAAAAAACTAATAAAAAATTAATTTTTCTTTTAAGTTTAAAACTAGAATATCGCAGCCTCTAATAAAATCAATTTTAAAGCATTTGACCTATTGGTTTAATTTTTATAAGCTGAATTGTATGCACAGTTTTTTTTATTATTATATATATGCAATTGATTTAGTTCGATCTCTACACTATCCCCATCACTATTTTTATTTAACCCTTTACTCCTTTTATATATATATATATATATATATATATATATATATATATATATTGTTTAATATATATATAATAACTCCGAAAATATTGAACAGATTTATTTATAAATCGTTGTCCGATTTAGACAATTGAAACACCAAAAGACGATAGGCGAAAATTGCATTAAGTCATCTTAACATTATTATTTTATCTTCTCAATATTTTCGGAGTTATTCGATAATTAGTGGCGAAAAACATATAAACTTTTCATGAAAAATTGCGATAAGTTTGCTCCTTAACTCTGAAAATATTGACCGAATAAAAAGTAATGTTAAGATAACCTGAAGATAATTTTAATCGGCATCTATAGAAGTTTTATATAAATTTGTCAACCCGTTCTCGAGTTATACAAGTTTGATCGCAGATTCTTATATAGTTCGTCAAACTCCATATAGTCTACCTATTTTGTTTAACGAAGAAAAAAAATTTTTTTTTTTTTTTTTGCCCACCAGTCTACCTCCACTTAATTGTGGTATACATGGGTAATTTCAGTTAATTTTGATAATACATGACTTATTTTATACTTAGCATTACCAGCTTCATATTAAAGAAAAAATAGAAATATTTTTGGCGTTTTCACTTTTTAAAGGAACTTAAAAAAAAAAATTTTCAATTTTGCAAGAAAAAAATTTTTTTCGGACACTAATTCTTTTGTAAATTGGAAAATATAAAAATTATATTATGAGTTATGGTGAAATATACTCGTATAATTGCTTTCTTATGAAATATTACCACATGAAAATCCATATAGTCCAACTATTTGTCTTTAGGAGAAATTATACTAAATACATTCGTCGACGTCTCGCCAAAAACTATTTATTACCTCAGCGGTAGATCTCTTTCGAAAGCGTCTGAAATTTTTAATTGCCAAAGTAATTTCATGACATTTTCTGTCTCCTCATTCTCCATAATGCTACCGAGGTCTAAGATGCAAATAATCTCCAAGTTATGATTCCAAAATCATCTACACATTAGCTAGCTTTGACAACTTCTGAGGTCTTAACATTTTGTTGGTTAAATGGATTCAGTACCAGAAGTCGCTCGATTTAGCATTATACAGCATTATTCATGACCGCGTTCTTTAAAGGTCATAAATTTTACTTTAACATTTTCGCTGAATGTTTTTAAATAATTTCTACAGTGGATTAATCATGAGTCATGCTCATTAAATTGCTCGGTATTTGGCAATATTCCGTTGCCCTGGTTTTCTGAATTCGAGATGTATTTTCGTCCAAATATGTTCCACTATTTTTGAATGCTTCAAATGTCGTTGTTCACTCTGTTAGTAAAAATTACCACTCGATTTCTTTATATAATTTCTAAAGAGGAGTTACGAATTAAGTTAAGTGACTTGATGTGCTATTTGGTAATCTTCCAGACCATTAGTTTTCCAAGTTTAATTGAGATTGTTGTTTGTTCCAAAAGTGTTTTCGTTCAAAATGTTTTTCATTTTCGATAATTTTAAAGGTGACTTGTTTAACAATGTGTTAGACTCTATCTTAGAACTTTGAGATTCTTTAGTTTTCTAAAATTAATTGAGGTCGCTAATCATAATGGAATGCATTTTGTTATATGTTTTTCTTTGGACGTGATTTCTAATGTGAATTACTCTCGAATTCAGTGGAATATCTTGCTGATACTTTCTCTTTTGATAATTTATTATAAGTTTCAAAGAAAATTAAATATCATCCTTTTGTATTTCATACGTTTTTCGAAAAAAAAAAAAAACGAAAAAATTTAAATCGCTATGCGAAATCGAAGGAAGTTCGTTACTTCATTCTAAATGTTCGTGCGAAGATTATTTATTATTTGCGGATTATTTCGCCTGAAGAACAGTATGGACATCCTGAAAATTATATAGCTGTAGTCAAGAGATAATCTTCTATGAATTCGTATTGAAATCATTAAGGCTAAAATTCTATGTTCCTAAATGTTTTTTTATTATAATATTTTCCTTTCTATTTTGTTGTTAAAACATGTTACAGCATATGTAAGTCAATCATGTGACCTGATCTTTATTTGACGCTTATATTCATCCCCATTTGAAGGGTACTTAACAGTCGTTTTAATCACTTCAAGATTTAATTTACTTTAAAACGTGTTTCATTCATTCTTTTTTTTCTTATATCTGGTTCGATTATAGGCGCCTAATTTTAATTAATTTATTTATTTTTTTATTACTAAAATACAAGCATTATTATGAGTGTATTTTAATTTCAACGTTTTTTATTTAATGTCTTATCAACAACGTGTAGTTGTAGAATTAAATTAAAGATCAAGAACTTTTTTTAAAATTTGTTGTTGCATTTAAAATGTAATAAAATTAAAATTTAAATATATT
Organism: Protocalliphora azurea; assembly: GCA_932274085.1. Classification (NCBI taxonomy): domain Eukaryota; kingdom Metazoa; phylum Arthropoda; class Insecta; order Diptera; family Calliphoridae; genus Protocalliphora; species Protocalliphora azurea. The sequence goes on from OW026520.1 coordinate 127,088,408, forward strand.
CAAACATAGGATTAGGCTGTAAAAGAAAAAAGAATATTTTTTTGAGAGTTCAAAGTTTTATATTTATTCAACTGTTGTTGCTTTAAAAAGTCTGCCCATGATTTATAATTGCGGAAAGTGACCTTGATGTTATCATTACGATTTTTTTATTTTTTTTTTTTTAATTGTTTTTTTTTTTTTTTTTTTTTTTTGAGAGGGAAAATTTGTTAAAGACCTTTGTGGTTTAGACCAGCCCTTTAGTAGGCAATTTATTTAATTTGCTATAGTTTTATTATATTTTTAGCACATTGACAGTAAAGACAAAATCTTCATTGATTATATATTTTATATTAAATGTTCATTCAAATGTAATTTGACCTTTTGACACGTTTTGTGTACATGAAATTTTGTGGAATAAACTATAAAGTACTTAGCAACATGTTGCTAACAGAAATTTCTAATTATATTTCAGAAATTTCTAATTATACTTCAGAAATTTCTAATTACATTTCAGAAATTTCTATTTGTAGTTCAGAAAATTCTAATTGTAATTTAGAAATTTCCATTTGTATTTTTTATTTACTTTTTCGCTTACTAGTTACTCTTTTATTTTCGTTTTTTAGTAGCTAAATACATATTTTATGCCAGAGCTAACCTAATACCGAATATTTTTTCTACTTTGAATTACAGTTTTTGTTTTAGCGGATTTCTGTGCAAGTGTTTAAACCAAGTAGATTTTTTTCGAGTGTTCTTTATTTTATTATTTTATTTATTTATTTTATTATTATTATTATTTTATTTAGTTATTTTCTGTGGCAAGAGCATGTATTTCAGCCCGTTCTTCTAAACCAATAAGGTTTTAAAAATCGTTTTTAAAATCAAAAATGTTAAAATTAAAGAAAAATCTAAAAAAAAAAACAATTTTAACTGCTAAATAGTTAACAATAGAATTTTTCTATATAAATAAATTTTAAAGTATACTATTTCGCAGTTTAAATAGTTTTAATTTTAAAATTCGCAATATACTTGCGTTCTATTCTGGTTTTGTTTAAAAAAATATATTTTACGTAAAAATATTATATACAGATCTGATGGATTTTTTAAATATTATTCTAGATTTTAAGTTTATCATATGAATAATATTTATTTTATTTCTAGTTATTTAATTTTTAACCTTTATTTAGTATTTTAATACAATATAATAGACATAAAATTTTGTTATTTATAAACGGCTCAGCTGAAAAGCTGTTAGGCCGCCGCCGAAAATTTTTTAATCGGCTTGCTTCTCTGTGGGGCAAGGAACAATTATAGTTTTATGATGATCATTGTGTGTCAATTTCCACCTTTAACTTTGCTTACAAAGTTCAATTATTTTTTTTTAAATAATTTTAAATCAACCTGTTTCTCATATTTAAAGAACGTATTTAATTTGATTCATCTTAGAAAAGTTCAATGGCCGTTTGAAATTAATGTAAATAAAATACAACAATAAGATTATCTTATTAAATTCTTTTCAACTCACCTTCAAAATTTGATCAGACAGACAGCTTTAACAATTGCTTAGCAAAATCGTGCCCAGAACAAATTAAATTTTAAAATTAACTTCAGTTACTTTAAAAACCAATCAATTTATAGGAATTACTAAAGTAAACTTAATTTAACTATTTTTTTTTTTTTTTTAAGACCAAAGACAAGAAATAAATTAAATTCTATTTTTTCACTTTAACTTGAATTTATTAACTTTTCCATTTTTTTATTTGATACACAATTGACAACTAAAAAGATACGGTAAACTTGTGTATGTTGTTTTTTTTTTTCTTTACTCACTCTCCTTGTTGTCTACTTATAATGGAGCTGTGATTGTTGTTTTTGTAATTATATTGTCACATCGTAAAAATGTAAATAAACATTTGTGAAGAAAATAAATGCAACAACAATAACATACAAAAACAACAACAGTAACAACTCAAAAGGGGACACTAACGGAGTTGACATATATAGCGATTTTTCGCCGAACGTGGCAATTTTTAATTGCATTTGACGACTGAATTTTCCGTTTGGCGACATACATACATCATAATTTTTATTATGATTAAATAGCAATTGTGGAGAAAAACTACTAAAATTTCTTACTAGAAATCGACTACCTTTAGTATTTGCCTATCAAGCAAAATGGATATCCTTAATTTGTAAATAGCTTTAACTTAGTTTACGAAATTTATCCCCAAAAAATATATTTTACAATAATTATATATTGTTATATAGTGTTAGAATTATTCTTTTAAAAAATATAATAAAGTCCAATAAATTTTAAAAGTTGAACTAAAAAGGGGCTATATGCCAAAAAAGTGTATTTTAAGTTGCATATATATTTTTTATTCAATTACACTGTGCTCGAAAATGATACTAATTTTTTTTAGCAATATTGGGTGAACCATTTCTAAAAGCGCTCGTTTTTGGGATAATTGATTTTGAAACGATACAAAAGAGTAGGAAAATTAAGTTTTTTAACTTAAATTCAATAATTTACTCCTTATTCACAAACAACTTTTTAATACAAGTTTTTTCTCTAAAATGTAGTTTAAATTTAAAATTGGTTTGTGAATACGGGGGTTAATTTTTAAATTTAAACAATATATATAATATTAAGATTCCATTAACGTATACAATAATGAATTCTTATTATCAAATATATTTTAAACGCTAATAAATAAAACTTTAAATTGGCAAAAAATATTACTATAATTCTGTAAGCAAACTGACTAATGTTACTAATGAGCAACTTTTCAAACAAATATATAAATGTTTAACATACATAAAAAATGTTCCTTTTATTTCTAATTTTCAATTAATTCGCTACTTTCATAATTAAGTTTAAACCCGAATATCGCGAATACGAGCGCTAACTTTGAAAAACGTCTGTCACCATTGATTTCAAATTGGCTTTACCAGTAGGGTGCCCAAGTTAGCGTTGTCATTAGCAACTAGCACAGTGTTATTATTAGCTATTGCAATTATCGTTGGCTTTGTTAAAGATGAATGTACATTTATAAATTACACGAAATTTTGAGTACTAAAAATTGTACTACACTTAACACTAGTTAAATTTTTAGTATTTTAATTTGGCGATTTTTTGAGATTTCTGATAAACAATTTGGTGACAGAGACTCAAAAAATCTGACAACCCTGGACACAAATATCTATAAGTGAGTATTTATGAAAAGTGTTTGTGTGTGATTATTATACCAGAACTAAATATGTACAAAGTATCGATTACTTCGTTTTACTGCAATGTACAATGCAAAGAAAATAAGAAAAAAAGAAAAAATAATAATCGAAATGATATGAAACGCAAATAAAAAAATATAAATTGTTAGCAGTATCTAGTTTTTATTGTCGCACTTCAAAAGCTCCGAAGGCAGTACAAAAACTTTTTACAATTTCATATTTCAAATAAAGCAACTTTTGCACCTCTTTACAATAAGCATTTGTTTTAATAATAATTTAATTATTGAAATTAAATTTAAATTACGAAAAATTTTTTTTTAATTTAAAGAGATTATTTTTATATGTTAGAACCGTTTCTGTAATAAATTAGGTTCTTTTTTTAATCGCAGATGAAATTATCTAAAAGAATTTTTAACTTTTCCCATTTTTATAAAAATTAATTTAAAACTTTGTTTAAATGTAACCAAATCTAAAATTCAGAAATTGCTTATACGAATTACCCTCGTATAACAAACATTTTTATATCTTTATGAAACAATTGAATAAATGTAAAAAAAATATATTATTGCTCTTTGCTATTCTTCTCAAGCGGCGAAAATCATATGGAAAGGGAGGAAAATAAATGGATAATGGTGTCGTATTAGACACAGATTTGTATTCAAGGGTTCTAAATAAACATATGGCTGTGATTTAATAAACTATAAAGACTACAAAAAATACACATAATAAAAATAATTATCATCAGCGTCGTCATCATTATTATCGAAAGGAGACCTTAGTAGTTGGGTTCTACAAAAAAGGGGTAGAGGACACAAGAGAAATTATTTCTTTTTTATCTTTTCTAGACATTTGAAATCCATTAGCTTTTATATTAGTTTTAAAGAAAAACAGAAACTAGATTTTCGTTCTCTTCAGAATTATTTACAATTCAAGACAATACCTGACTAATGACGCACACCATCTCGATTTCATATAAAAATTGGCCAAAAATAGAAGGAGTAGTCGTGGGTAAATGAAATGGTATATATAGTTTTTGTGTTTAGGCCCAAGGACATGCTCACCTCCCATACATCCTGAATTTTCAAAATCGTCTATTTTCTAAATTTGTAATTTGAATTGAATAAAATTTCATACAATTTATTGCCTTTTCATTTAGAAAGGAAAAAAATTAAATTTTATGAAAATCGGTTCAAGGACACTTCCACCTGAATTTTCAAAATTGTCTGTTTTCTAAAATGGTAAATCAGTTCGATCAAAATTTGGTATAATTTATTTCTAATATTTCAAATGATCAGGAATTATTATTGTCCAATAAAATTATAATTAAATTATAATTTTTATATTATTTATATGAAGTTAATATACGATAATTGTTCTAAGTGTATGCCAATAAATTTGCTGTGAAACTTTGGAATACAAAATTTGAAATCAAAATGTAAAATCGAAAGGAGCCATAAAGGTTTTTTCTTGAAATTATGTGAATTTCTATATTGAGGCAAGAAATTGACTTTTGCGGCATTAACAAAACCGTAAGCTTTTATAAAAAAATATTGATACCGTTGAAAGGAGGAAAATTTCGACATTTTAAAATTTTTAAAAAAGTAAAACACCAATTAAAAGAATAAGCAAAACATAAGTACAAAAATCATCATGATTCTCCAAAAAATTTCCATTGCATTGACTCTTTCATTACAATGACGACTAAAGAGATTTTTATTGCATCAGCAAAATAACCTTTTACCATCACTAATTATAGTTCCAAAACAGTGGAAATTTATTACCTCTAAATATGACAGGTATCAAGTGTCCTTCCGTTTTTCTCTCACCTACATTCATATGTATTTACGTTAGCAATGAGAGTTACAGGTAAGCCTCGAATTATGCGGTACTTTATTTACGCGATTTCTTTATAACTCGATTCAGTAATAGTTACCATTTTTTAAGATACGCGTTTTTATTTAACGCGACTTTGATACAATGCGTTTAAAAAATAATGAGATTGAGGGAAATAGATTATTTTAATTAAGTTTTTGAAAATAGCTACAATTTCTAAACAAAAAATCAATGTTTTGGATAGATTAAAAAATGTTTATGAATCTACAATAAGAACAATACGAAAAAATGGAATAGAAAAAATTTTAAATGTATTATAATTTGAATGCAACCGATTAGAGAAATATAAAACAAAATAAAAAATTATATAATTGAAAAAAAAAAATTAAAAATTGTTACTGAAACGAATCCAACAAAAGCAAATTTTTTGCTAGCAATGGTTTTTTATTCAAATTTAATATTTCAAGGAAAATCTTCATCAGATGATTTGCATGCCATTAAATTTTTTCCACATTATTTTAATTTAAAACAATTAATAAAGGATGGCGGATATTGTCCTCACCAGGTATTTAACGCAAGATGATTAATTTTTTTAATCAGCAAGAAATATAAAATTAATTTAACGCGATTTTAAGGTCCCAAAACATTTTTCACTTGTTTAGTGTCATTTTACGCGATATGTAAAAATGTTGGTCCCAAAATATTCTATTCTTCGGTTTCAATGAGCCGCGTAAATCGAGGGTTACATGTAGTTGCAAATGTAATATTTTTCTCGTATACGTTGAAAGCAAAAGGATTTTACTTTTTGTAAACAAAATATTTAACGACATTTACTACGTAAATATAAGCAACATAAGCACGTATACCATTAAATAGAGAAAGAAATGTCAATGTCATTTACACAACAAATAAAATCACCACCACCTCTGAAAACAAGAATGACAATTTACCTTGAATACTAAAAAAAAACATAAACAATAATAAAAAAGAAAGAAAAACTAAACAACAAGAAAAACAAATTTATATGAAAAACAACAACTACTAAAATATGTATACGAAACAAACAAGTTTAAAACAATAACAAACAACATTATAAATAAAATTTATAATAAATAATTATAAATAAAATTTATATTGTTGGAGACCCATGTAAATCAAAAACTAAACAGTGATGCCAACTATTATCAACATAAACGCTTAGAAATGTGAAATGGGCTAAATTTAAAATGACAACAGTTTTGTGGTGCAATCAAGATAAGTTTTGTGAAAAGCGCAAAAATGGGCTAAAATTAAAATTTCTTTTCAAGAGTAACTCTAAGTCTACAACTCAGATTAACGCTGTTATAATATGTGAGATAACGTCAACAGAAGAGAGTAACTATTTTATTTATATTATGTTAAATCTTAAATGTACCCTACACGTATTCTCATAAATCCTATAAGATATCATTATTTTCAATCAGTCACAGATTAAACATGTCTTTTTTATTTAAGAAAATATTTTTGAAAATGTAAAACAATCATTAAAAGGAATCAATTTTACAAAAAAAAAAAAAAAAATTGTTTTTTTTTATTAATTATTAATATATTGTGTGTATGTTACACACACAAACAAACTTTTGTATATGTATATTTTTGACAGTTCATCTTTTAAGATAGTTGTGTAGAGAAATCTCATCACAACAGTCTCATAATACTTCTTATAATATTAATGTTTGAGTTCACACGTGAGATAATTCTCTCAGAGATCAAATTTGACATTTTCTGACAGAAAATCTTACATATTCTGTTACGTGTAGATGGGATGTAAAAACAAACATATAAGCAACATTTTTGCCATTAATCAACAATTTGGAACGTCCATCTCAAAATATTAAAAGCAAACTGGATAAATTAAAATGCAGGTTATGGAGATTCTATTATTATGAACCTCGATCCAAAATTTTAATTTTTGAAGACAGTTTTTTATAGTAATAAAGTTTCTTTACGAATTGTTAGGAGCTCTGGATAAATTTAGGTCTTTTCATAACATAGGGCACATAAATTTTCAAATAAAAGTAAAAATTAAAAAAAAATAACGTTGCCCGATTATAATAATTTTCCATTTTTGAAAAAATTAAAAAAAAGAGAAAAAAGGGCTAAAAGAAAATTGTTAAAAGTGGTAAATTTGCGCGTTTTTTAGTTTCGGAATAAAAAATTTTTTTCGCGTTGTGGACTACTAAAAATGGGCTAAATCTAGCCAGAAAAGGGCTAAGTTGGCATCACTAAAACTAAGCAGCAAACTATTTTCTTGAGTAAGTGAGATTTACATAGTGTCTACATTAGACAATTTTTTATCAAGACAAACGTCAAACTTAACGCGAATTTGTCGAAGGTGGCAACAGTTGCACAAAAACTATTGTTGGCTTATTCATTATTGTTTTTTAAATGTACGGTTTGACAACTGTAACAACCAAAATAGTAATCAGTTGTTTTACAAAGGTTACCTTGTATATATTCGCACTGATTTTGACGTTTGTTTTGATAAAATTTGCCTAATGTAGACACTAGGTTAGCTAAAGAGAATGAGAGTGTGTAAATATTACAAGCAAGTACCAGTGATGGGATTTGAAAATTTTTTTTTGAGAATTAAACCAAATTAAACGAAAAAGCAAATATGAAATCTTTTAGTAAACGAACAAAAATTTAAGACAAGGACTTAATATACATATATGTATACTTAGAATAATTTTGTTTTGGTGTTCTGTATAAGATTTTAAAATCAAGCAAACATTTCGTATTAGAGAATTTGTTTTTTAATATTTATATCTCGCATCTTACGCCTTGTACGTTTGTAAAAGTTGGTCCTGTAATAAAATAATTTGCTGTTATTTTATAATATATTACTGATATTACAAAGTATTACTTATGTGAACTCTTATTTTATTGTAATAACTGTATTAAAATCACTCATGTGTTTCATTCAACAAAACATGGTGGAAATATTGTAAACATTTAAAGGTATGCCCTCAATAAATTAAATTGGAATTAGCACAAGAAAGTGCCAAAACAGTTTCCAAAGTGCCACGGAGCCATTATAAATGCGATGGTGCCAAAAATGGCACAATTGTGCCATAAATCCCATCACTACAAGTAGTAGATAATAAATAACATTTTTTTTTTTTTTTTTTTTTTGAGATTTTAGAAAATCTAAAATATTATCATAATTTCCTTTATAATGTTGCTTTGTTTTTATTTTGTTTCTTTATTTAGTTGTTTTCTTTCTTATGTTTTTAGTTTTTATATTTATAAATGAACCGGCGAACAAGAAAAAACAACTAAATTTTCCATATAACAATTTCTATTAAATTGTGGTGATTTTACACAAAAAAATCGTTATTTTTATGTTTTCAAAAAAATGACAATACATAGTATTTTGCAGCAGTAATTTTCCGTTTAGAAAATTAAAACCATGAAAATTTTTCGGAATATTTCAAAGTGTCTACATAAATGGAAAAATACTGACAAACAAACTCCGACTGCATTTTTCTCCATCAGCTGTTATGTGAAAAATTATTGAATTTTAAAACATAAAAAAAGGTTAGGCGTAAAAGTATTAAAAGTCAATTACATATAGTAAATGCTACCTGTGGCTTTTGGCTATCTAAAGAGATATTAGAGGGATTAGCTAGTGTTTTTTGGTGCAGGTAGTTTTTTTGTGTCTGTTGTGTTTTGCTTAAGGCTTTTGGTTTGATGATAACATTTTTTTTTGTTGGGAAATTGTTTCGTCAAATAAGAGGTGTTATTTGTGTGTAAGAAAAATTTATTTTGTTTACAAATTTGTATTTTGATGTCTTATACTGTCAAAAGATATGACTCCTTTAATAACTAAACTTTAGTTAATGGGGCTTTTAATTTACACCACAATAGACAGTAAAGTAACGGTTGCAGTGTTTGGTCGCTTTTTTCAACTCTTTTGACACTCAGATAACTTAGCAATATGCCCAACAATAGGTTACTTGTGACAAATAAAGCATACTTAGCTTTGAAATTGTTCGATAAAATATTTCAATTAATCTGTTGCACAGAGCAAAAATGCATTTTTATTATAAATATTATGATTCGAATGAATTTTTTCACAAACTTTTTTCATAAAAAATAAAATTCTGTTCACAGATATTATTATTAAATTGTTCGTAAGAAAATTTTAGGAATTTTGTAAAAATTATGTTAAATCTTTGATATAGTTTTATTAAATTTGTTTGCAAGTGACAAATGAAAATAATAATTACAAATGCCTTAAAATGGCAATATTCCAAGAAAAATCTGTAAAAAAATAATGTTTAGAAATCTACATAATTTTGCTCGCATTCTGCAGTACATCATTTTGATAAAAAGCGCTTCTGTTCCCAAAATGTAGCTAGAAATCATTGAAAACTTAAAATTTTATAGAGAAAATTTCACATTTTTTTAAGAATTGAAAATATAAATGAAAATTTAAACAATTTTTTCAGTCTTCTTGACTTTTGTTTCATTTGAAAATATATAAATAAGTTTTAATGCTTAAGAAATTATGTTTAAATATTACGAACTGAAATCAATGAAAGTAAATTTTTATATTTGTGTACAAATCTTTTTCTGTGTATTTGTTTTTGTACTAAACTCTAATTAAATTACTAATTCCCTTAATTAAATATTTCATGCTATTTTATATTTTTGGTTGATTAAAGATAAAATGAATATTAGAGATGACTTTCTTTTGAAAGACAATAGGCTCATAATATATATATATATATATATATATATATATATATGTATATAATATTAAAAGAGAGATATTTTATTGTATAAATACCTGTTAACTAAATTTCTTTATGTTACATATATATATATATATATATATATATATATATATATATTTATATATTGATATATAATTTATATATCAATCAACATTAAATTATAATAACCTAGATTTCATAAAAATATACACATATATATATATATATATATATATATATATATATATATATTTATATATTGATATATAATTTATATATCAATCAACATTAAATTATAATAACCTAGATTTCATAAAAATACCACAAATTAGATAAAAAAAAAATTACAAAGTACTACGCAGACTTCACAAGGCCACAGTTGAATTTTTTAATTTTTTTTTACAATTTGAAGAATTCCACCTACATGCAAGAATAGTGTTGACCTTTGGCTATATTTTCTATAAAGTGGTAATGCAAAAATTAAAACAAGAGTTTAAAATTGTTAATTTTTTTTTTTTTAATATTCAACAAAATCATTTAATTGATAATGTAAGAAATTAAATTATAAATTGTTAAATAAATTTTTATTTGCCAGAATATTTGATTTTATTTGAATTTATAAGTTAAAGAAGGAAATGAGGCTCCGCAGGCGAAAAATTATTAAAAAAAATTCCTCGATTTTTTTAAAATAATTTTTCATTTTTATTTAATATTTCACTAATTATAAAAATGATAAAGAATATATTAATTTAATTTTTCTAAATATTAATTTTTATAGTGCATTTTTTTTTTTTTTTATTATTTAATGGGCTAACAGTGTGATATGGAGATCATATGAAAGCCTGAAATCTTCTCTAATTAATTTGACGTATACGAGAGTACCATTATATTGATATAGTTTACTTTAAAAAAAAAAAAAAAATATCATATTTCTCACCATATGGCACATTTTATATAGCAATCGAAAGGATTTTCCAAGACCTTTACAATAATACCCATGTTGTTCATATTCATTAAAAGAGGAATGAGAAAACCTCATTCTTATATTACAACTTCAAGTACCCATAACTCATAAACTGAGAGCGAGCGGGCTTAATTTTTTATATTACTTAAACCACGAATAAAAATCCTACTGAATCATTATTAAAATTATTTAAAAATCAAGTGTGCTAGTAATCTTGATTTATGACAAATTTATTATATATAAAATTATATTTATAATTAATATATACTAGAAATATTTATTAGCTACATTTATTAATTTTTATTATACGAGTTCAAAAGCAATTATATTTCGATACATTCTTCATGTAATTTTTTTTCACTTCTAAATAACACTATTTCGACACCCCAAGAAAGTACTAAAAAGTGTCATCTAAAAAGTATATGAACTGAGGCACGTTTGTTCGGGTGAAAATACTTCTCTGATAATAAAATGATGTAATATTTGACAGTTATCAACTACATGAGGTTATGCTTTAGTTCAAATTTCGATAAAAATTATTGGCAGGGATATAATTGTATGTATGTTAGTACATTGAATTTGTATAATGCATCTGTGGGAGTATTTATATTTACATCATCGTGGTTGAGCATCCAACAAAGAGAATACAATATTTTTGAGTCAATCTCCGCAACCTAGGGTTCTAGACAGAGAGCATATACATAGAGGTGAAACATTAGGTTGACAATTGAAAAAATATATATCTTTTTCCAAATATTTCTATTTTTATTTTTTTCAGCAACAACAAAATACATTTCATTACATGTATTTTGTTGTTGCAAGAGTTAGGTTTTTGACAACCGACTTAGGTTTTTAAAAATTAGTTTCGTCTCTTATTACGCTTTGATTCTAGACTTCAATAACCACATTAAATAGTTTGTTGGAAAAAATTCTTTAAAAATAATTATTTCGTCATAACCTATTACATTATTACATAGATACATTCTTTCAAAGATAATTTGAATGATGTACACGATACTTAACAGGTTTCAGTTATTTATATATATATATATATATATATATATATATATATATATATATATATATATATATATATATATATATATATCAATTTACATCATTAATGATAGGGACATCTACAAAAAACACCGAAACGATTAATAATCTTCCTAAACAGTAAAATGTTTTGTTCACCAAATAATTCAACGTCACTTCTAACTGCTGAAGAAACCTTCATAATCCTTTGTTATTTTAAAAAATTCCAATGAATTCAAAGCGATGACAAATCGGCGATATACATATATACATCGTTTATGCGCACCACATAATCGTAATTAAAAATATTGCTATATAATGGATCCAAGTTTGTATTTCAATAATTCCAAAGTTATCACACGATTGCGATGATACTTGACTAAAAAGTGTTAATTCTGAAAGTTTAAAAAGTGAAGTAACTATTTGATTCGCTCTCATATGTAAATTTCTAGTGAGGGGTCTTTAATGTAGAGACTGTTTTAGGGTAGCTTTAC